>JAILXH010224408.1:0-12589 GCA_023558415.1 Piaractus mesopotamicus | reverse complement strand
AATAAAGAGACGTTGGCAAATAAAGTGGATTCTGACTTTTTGGTATGTTTTGGTACTTAAAACCACACAAACATCACAGGTGAAGAAAAATAGTGGTAAAATTTAGGATATGGGTCGTTTTAAGGAAGAAATTGGCTCATTAACATTTCATTTGTTCTGTCTTTCTCGCTTTCATCTTCTTCAGGCTTTCTTTTGTCCTGACAGATTATTTGCATGCATCTGCAACTTGTTTGTGGTTAATTGTGCATAGTTAATGTTAATATTATTAGGAAAAATGTGGCTGGTCCGGGATCTGTGGAACAGGGCACTAAGTTGCTAAGAGCTTGTTTTGTTGTTACGCACTGCCCTCTGCTGGTGTAAATTAGAGTTAAATCAAGGAGAGAAGTGATTGTAGGATTTAATCTATGTTCAAATAGAATTGTCAGTCAATATGCAAATGTTTATTGCCAGAATGAAAGGCAGAGTTTCTGTTTGATTGAATCAGTGCTCTACAGCTCTAGTCCTGTTATTTGTTTGTTCATGATACTCTAGGACTGGATCTGTGCCACAGTGGACTGTGTATACTGACGGATATAGAAATTATTACGGATGATCGATGTGATTTTGTCTTTATCTGTGTCACTTGCAGGCAGATGGAGTCAAGCTGGAAGAGTTTACATGGGATAAGTTCCACAGCTTTCTAAATAGCCTGTGTCTAAGGCCTGAGATTGACCGCATCTTCTTACAACTGTGAGTCACTGAATGATGATGGAAATGTACTTTTTTTTATATTTTTTTCTTCTGATTAGTCTATAATACAGCTTTAAATGCTTGTCTGAATGCAACAAGACCTGACTGTTCATATCAGAGTTGAGCAGGTTTTGGACATTATACACAATACACATATGTTCAAGTTCAGTACAGCTTTCAATTCTGAAGTCAGGTATCTGTTTGATTTTCAGTATTTTATGTGTTGAAATGTTTTGTTTTTTACAGAGCTCTGATTATCTACTTCACAGATTGATTTGGCTTAGATAAAAAGGCAAAGCCAAAGCAAAACATTGCAAAGTAGCTTGTTTTTTGTGTCATCTTAAACAGTACTGAGCTATAAAAAATAAACATCAAAAATAGAGAGGACACACTTGTATACCTTGTGATCATTGGCAGTTTCCTTAAAAGACTGTGAATGAGAGACCGTCAGAAAAGACAGAGGGACATATAAGAGATACTGTTTAAGAGTTCAGTTCACTATTTCAAAAGCTCATATTATCAAGTTTTCAATACTGTGATGAGATCATTACACCCTTGCTCAAATTTTAAAACAGCCCATTTTGAGTTTGCTGTTTGTGATGTCACAGAAACCAACACATTTACTTATATTTACAAGCCTATTCAACCTACAGGACAACCTACAGCCCTGCCCATGCATTACTTGATTTTGGTACATAAAACCACACAAATGTTGTAAGTGGACCTGAGGGGGAAAAAATAAGATACAAGAAAAGTACAAAATGACCCTTTTAAATTTCACATGCAGGTTTCTCATAGGCTGTCTCTCATCTTTAACTCATTAGAATCCCAGGCTTACATCCTAAGCATTATTATTCAGTAACAACATGAAAAATAATGCCAACTGACTGAGTTATGCTTAAGTTCTAGGAATGAAGGTTACCACTTCTAAAACCAGTGTTGCCTAGTCCTGCTCCTGGGGACTCACTGTTCTGCACAATTTCAACAGTTTCCTGCCTCAGCACACCTGATCCAGCTCATCAGCTCATTATCAAACACTTCATGCGCTAAATCATTTGTGGGGTATTGGCATAGGAAACAGCTGAAACTGTGCAAAGCAGTGGGTCCCCAGAAGCAGGATTAGGTACCACTTCCTTAAGTAATTTTTTATTCTGGTACACTAGTGTCACTATGTGTCACGTGTTTATTCAGTCTGAAAATGTCTGGCATGTTGTTTGAAGGCAGTAATTGAGGACTAAGTTTGTTAAAGTTGAATTTAAACTTTTTTAAAGTTTTTTACATAGCTGACAGCTAAGTCCGTTAACATTTTTAGTTTCTTTATCGATGATCTGATGAGAGCCATTGCAGATAACATTGTCACTAAGCTATCTGGTTTGAGTCAGATTTAGGAGGTAATTTGTTGGGCTACAGTCAGTTTCAGATTCTGTGTATAGTGCTATGGGTTAGGCTGTTCATGTTCTGAGGCTATATGTGGGTTTTGATCACAATTTCAGGCCTAACTGAAGCTCTAAACTGTAATGTACAAATGACACGGACAAGAGTGAGCTAGAATAAATATGTATTGCCCTGTGAAATTTTTAATGTGTTTTTTCAAAACTTTGCTTGTCTGTTTGTGTGTTTAGTGGCTCGAAAGGGAAACCCTTCCTGTCTCTGGATCAGATGATGGACTTTGTCAACAATAAGCAAAGGGACTCGCGTCTGAATGAGGTTCTGTACCCTCCCCTCAAACGAGAACAGGTCCGGCAGCTTATGGAGAAATATGAGAGCAACCTCAGCCAGCTAGAGAGAGGTAAACGCACAGTGTGATGATGATTGTAGGGTTAATGATAAGGTTGATACTTATGGAATGTGTGTCTGTTTGTGCAGATCAGATATCTCTGATGACGTTCAGTAAGTATCTGGGAGGAGAGGAAAATGCAGTGGTTCCCTCTGAGCGGTTTGACATCATGGATGACATGAACCAGCCGCTGTCTCACTATTTTATCAACTCTTCACACAACACCTACCTCACAGGTTGGTACACATTCTGCACAGGCTCACATAACTCAAGATTTGGATACACTACACGACTTCAGAATCCTAACAGATTATAAAAAAACTGGCTATCTCTCACTATCTGACTGGTTCCAGTAGATTTTTTTCGACTGAAATATTCAACATCACATGTACACAACTTTAAAGCTGATCCACAATTTCCAAAATCCAAGATTTGGAGACACAAACAAATGTGCAGCAGCTGCTGCTGTTTTTGCCACCATTTGCGCTGACACAGTAAAGAAGCAGCAGGTAAAACATTTAGGTGATTAGTGTGGTAGTTTTTGATGTACAACATATGTCTGTGTAGTATATGAGTTTGTGTATATGTCGTGCCATTTTGTATATCTGTATATATTTGCATTAACACATGAGCATCACATCTATAAAAAAGCTTGTTGGCCAAAAGCATTAATACGGAGCCCCCCACACCCCTTTTTGCCTATTACACCTCCTGCTCTTACGGGAAGGCTTTCCATAAGATTTTAGAGTGTGTCTGTGGGAATTTGTTAATTAATCTGTGCCAAATTAAGTTAAAAACGCATTTGGTGAGACACTGAGGTTGGATGAGAGGGCCTGGCTCGCAGTCGATGTTCCAATTCATCCCAAAGATGTTTAGCAAGCTTGAGTTCAGAGCTCTGTGCAAGCCACTGCAGTTCCTCCACACCAAACTCGTCAAACCATGTCTTTATGGACCTCGCTTTGTGCAGTGGAGCACAGTCATACTGGAACATGAAAGGGCTTTCCCAAACTGTTGCCACAAAGTTGAAAGCTTATGAATGTCTAAAATGTCTTTGTATGCTGTAGCATTAACATGACCCTTCACTGGAGGGGATGAGCTCAAACTCTGGAAAAAGTCCCAGATCATTATCCCTCCTCCACCAAACTTTACAGTTGGCACAATGCAGTCAGGCAGGTAATGTTCTCCTGGCATCTGTCGAACCCAGATTTGTCCATGAGATTGCCAGATAGTGAAGTGTGATTAATCACTCCAGATAACACATTTCCAGTACTTCAGAGTCCAGTGGCAGTTTTACACCACTCCTGCTGACGCATGGCATTGTGCATAGTGAACGTAGGATTGTGCTTCTAGACCCTTCCATTTCATAATAATAGCGCTTACAGTTGACCCAGGCAGATCTAGCAAGACAGATATTTCATCAACTGACTTGTGGCAAAGGTGGCATCCTATGACAGTGCCACGTTTAAAGTCAGTGAGCTCTTTAGTACGACCTATTCTGCTGCCAGTGTTTGTCTATGGAGATTGCATGGCTGCCTGCTTGATTTTATACACCTGTTAGCAATAGGTGTGACCACAACACCTGAACTCAATAATTAGGAGGGGCGTCCACATACATATGGCCATATAGTGTACACACACTTGGTTGTGCTCATGCCTTAAACTCCATTTCTTTAAGAAGCTTCACTACACATGTGAATGTCTGTTTTTCTTTACCAGTTTTCTCTGTGTAAAAGTTGTGTAGTGTGACTCTGGCTTCAGTGGAGAACTGTGTTTTTAACTTCTCTTTCAGCATTGTTTGATAAGCTCTTGAAGGGGTTGGAGAAAAATGCTTAAATGTGGCCGAAAGCACATTTTGCGTGATAAATCAAGTTCTGGTATCCATGAATACCAGCATGTGCAAGTTTTAGCAGTCACTCTGTTGCTCATGTTATGCATAGGTAGTATGTGTGAAACAGGTAAAAGTCTTGGGGAAAAAAAGCTTCACAGCCAAAAATTGACATGTATAATCTTGAATCTGGACCCTGATGGACATACAATAAAAAAATCTCTGTCTCTCTGTCTGCAGTGGGTCAGTTAACAGGACTGTCTTCAGTGGAGATGTACAGGCAGGTGCTGCTGACAGGGTGCCGCTGTATTGAGTTGGACTGCTGGAAGGGCCGTCCACCTGATGAAGAACCGATCATCACACACGGCTTCACCATGACAACCGAAATCCCCTTCAAAGTGAGACCACCATTCGATAAAATAGTGCTGTTCAATTCCTTTTCTCCTTTTCATCATCTGCCTGTCACACTGTCAATTGCACATGCGGGACATGTCAAATACACTCCTTCTTTCTTTCTTTCTTTTTCTTTCCATCACTTTAATGTGTCTTTCTTTAATTTCTCTCTCTGTAGGAGGTGATTGAGGCCATTGCTGAGAGTGCCTTCAAAATCTCTCCCTATCCAGTCATCCTCTCCTTCGAGAATCATGTTGACTCGTAAGTGAAGTCCTCTCAGTTTGTGTTTATGAGAGAGACTCTACTGCACAGAGTACTTCTGTTACTAATGCATACATTACTACTTAGCATTCTGCTTGAGTTTATTTTCAATTGATCTAATTTTAAATTTCTTTCACCTTCTCCCTCTTTCCTTTTCATTTGTCTTTTCTCCTTCCAGCACGCGGCAGCAGGCTAAAATGGCAGAGTATTGCCGCTCCATATTTGGTGATGCGTTGCTCATTGAGCCGTTAGAGAAATACCCGGTGAGTCAGCGGTTAATGCAGGGCTGTGTTCAGACGAGCATGTGTGAACTCGCATGCTGTAACATGTTGCCTCTGCCCCAGGTGTGTCACGGCTATGGGTGGAGTCATATACTTCACTAACTTGCTGATCTCTACTGATCCCCAATCAGATGTTGCCCAAACAGTATAAGATTACATTCACTTTACATAAGAGACAAATCAGTTTATTTGATCTGATCAGAATTAAAACCGCCTTTGAAATGTAGTCTTAGTAGGGGTGTCATCATATACCTGTTAGTTTTCTTTTTTTAATCAATACGGGGGTTGCAAGTAAATGACATGCCAGTTATCCCTGCAACAAACACTGTCTTTTTTTGGGGGAAAAAACATTTTGGGAATTGCCCCCACCCAAAAATGTATAAAAAATATATGCCTCCTTTTTATGATTTCTTTCCTAGTGTTGTGTCAAAATGTAGTGTATTGTGAGACAAAAAACAACAATATGTATCGTATCGCCAAATAAGCGTATCAGTACACTCATATAGGTCTTAGATCTAAGTCTGATATCTGGGGGTTGTCTCACAAAGGATGTTCAACTAAGTCAGGGTTCCTGGCTAAGTTTCAGCCTTACAAAACCAAAGACACGTAACCATAGTTCAGTCAATTTACAAGTTTCATGGTGGTTAACAACTTTCTCTATTTACTCAAGTTTAAATACTCGAACTATGTGCGTGTGCACATAAAAGAATGTTTAGAAAATAAAGCAATTGTATCAGCAAAGAACAACATTGCTGTCACTGTGTAAATAGTGCTATAAAATAAATTGACAGCTCATGACTTGCTATGGTTTACAAAAAAAATAAAACAAAAAAATAAATAAATGAATAATAATTAAAAAAAAAAAAACTGGAGGGTCTTTATCTAACAGAAGGTCAATCCTAATTGGTCAGAAACTCGGTTCTGGTTTCTCCAAGACCTGTTTACAATCCATAATCCTGAATTAAACACCTACCCAAGAGCATGCCATGGTGAATGACCCTGTTAGATTGAATTAAGCTAGATACCACTGTCCTCACTCAGTGCGGGCAGACAGTCAGTAGCAGCTTAAAAATATGAATCACTCAGACACAAACGTGAATTATCTGTGTAGAAAGACCCTAGATAAAAGATCTTAGAAGGATTGTAGCAAAAAAGTTGAGGCTTGTGCTGAATACAAACCAGTTAAGAATGTGGCTAAAATAATGAAAAAACAAATGTGCTTTTCTGTAGCTAGTCCCAGGTCAGCCACTGCCCAGTCCTCAGGAGCTAATGGGGAAGATCCTGATAAAGAACAAGAAGAAGCATCACCACCGAGCGTCCAATGGTGGCAGTGTCAGACGCAGGGCGGGAGAGGGAGCAGACGAGCAAGCCTCGCCTCTGAACGGTCAGCATACAAACACAGACAACTTCTGTTCTCTGTCTTTCTTGAAAAGAAAGATGGTTTGAAAAGCATTTGGTTTTGGGTACATCCAACTCATTACAGCATTCATATTTACGGTCTTACATTCAGTAAAATGTATGAGAGTCAAAGTCATACATTTTGTGAAATGTCATACACTGTCCACAATCAGTCTAACCCTAAAGTCTAACCCTTAGCTGAAGTTAACTCACAAGCGCCATGAACAGTTCATTCATGTTCCCTGACTCTGTGTGCTTATCATGCATGTCTTCATTCCATATCCATTCATAATAAAATCTGTGTTTAGATTGTCCACTGAATGAGGGTGAAGCAGGACAGGTCATATCCAATGGGGGTGAGAAGCTGGCAGAGAGAATGAGCAAAGACAGCGATATCCGCAAATCCATGGGTTGGTGCCTAATTGAGTTTGGAACAGTTGGAGTGCATACTGATGTCATTGTGGTGCCACTGTATAGTTTAAGAGTAAAGAGTTTTCATGTATTTCTTTATTTCTTTATTTGCATATACTGGTGAAGATCGAGGAGATGGAGAGAGTGACGAAGAGGAGGAAGAAGAGCCTGTAACAGACCCCAAAAAACACAATTCTGATGAGGTAAATCCTCACTCACATTCTCTCTTTCTCCTTCTCTCTCTCTCTTTCTGTCATACTGCTGTGATACATTGAGCGTTTTGTCTGTAGCTCTTGTTCACCATGTGAATGCCCACACTGGCCACAGTAAAATGAATCAGCATGTAGAATTAGAGCTTTCCGTTCCTTACTGTGTTTCCTGTCGCTACATAAATGAAGCATGATGCTGCCTGTATTGTTGGATGCACTGTCATAGTTTCTGAGTGAGTGTGAACATACATTCAAAACAAATTTCACATCTCTGAGGGCTTATTGATTTCCCCCTTTCTGTAGTCGGCGAGAACACCTTGTTTTCTATTAAAATATTGAATTACTTTCACCTTTTTCTTTCTTCTGCCTGTCTTGTGAACAAACAGGGAACAGCATCCAGTGAAGTCAACGCTACAGAAGAAATGTCCACGTTGGTAAACTACATTGAACCAGTGAAATTCAAATCCTTTGAGGTGGCAACCAGTAAGTAGTACAAAGTGAATGTGCATTTGCGCACGTTTCATAATGGTTATGAATCACTTGAGCTTTTGGAAGCATTACAGTATTCTTATGTCTGGTTCCTGTCACCACCACTGTGATTAATTCTGACTTTTTACATATTACACATTTCATTCTACAGAAATTTAAAAAAAAATGCTGAAATTAAAGTTTAAACTCTTTACAACAAGTGACTGAGTTACTCTATTCATGCTACTTGTCTGCTTAATTAAGACATTAATAACACTGCTATGAAACATTATAATACAAATGAACATGTATGTGTGTTACATTCTTAATAACGAATGACTATTTAAGCTACTGGTCTGCCTAAGTAGCACTTTTACAACACAACGTGTTTGTGTGGTTAGTTTAATCTGAAATTTGATACCTTTTGAAAATGAAATAGAATTGATCGATATCTCTTTCTCTTTGTTCTCAGAGAGGAACAAGTACTTTGAAATGTCATCCTTTGTTGAGACTAAGGGCATGGACACATTGAAGAGTTCACCCATTGAATTTGTCGAGTATCCTTAACATATATTTTTCATACGCATAATTTGATCATTGTTTAAGTAAAATGCCTCTGTTGTTCTGTGAGTGTTTACACCTGTGTTCAGGTATTATTTATACCTGTGTGTGTGCTTTGTGTGGTGACTGAGTATGTGTTGTATTTCCTGAACTGTCTGTGTGTTCAGATACAATAAGAAGCAGCTGAGTCGGATCTATCCTAAAGGCACGCGAGTGGACTCCAGTAACTACATGCCTCAGCTCTTCTGGAACGTGGGCTGTCAGATGGTGGCACTCAACTTTCAGAGTCTTGGTGAATTTTTCCCACTCTGCTTAAAAAAGATGTTTTTAGTTAGAAGAAGGTGCTGTCCTTTTTTGATTATTAAAGGGTCACTCCGTACCAACTCCCTTGGGGCGTACGCGCTCACATCATATATTTACATAAAAAAAATGAAGGAAAATCTTTAATTTAATTCAAGCAACTGTGCACAATTTCAAAGTTGTGCTCCGATTAGAGGTTTTGTTACGATTTTTATAAAGTTTGATCTTCTACACTCTAAATTGCATCTTAAATATTAATTTACCCGCTTACAGAATAACTGAAGTGATCTGTAAAATTAATAGTTGTGTTATCTATAGCTCTTAAGTCAAGTTGCCCCTTTTTGATTTCTTTTTTTTCCAGGAAATGAGTTGTTTATACTGCGTATGAGTTTAAACCTCTGTCAGTACAAATGCTCTGTTAAATGGAAGTGCTTGTTTGTGGGGTTGTTTGTAGATTTACCCATGCAGCTGAACTTGAGTGTGTTTGAGTGTAACGGACGCAGTGGCTACCTGCTGAAGCCTGAGTTCATGAGACGCACAGACAAACATTTTGACCCCTTTACTGAGAACATAGTGGATGGCATTGTGGCTAACACTGTCAAGATTAAGGTAATGTATGTTGCTATTGTTAAAATAGTGTTATTCTGTTGGTGTTTGAGGAGTGTACTTTCATCTTGCTATGACTGGTAGCACAGTGAAGAAAGTCTCCCAATGACACTCTTAAACTTTAGTAAATCTAGCAAGATATGTAATCAAATGCATTTCTGATAGCTCTTCCTGTTTCTTATGCAGTTTACCTACATTTTGCATGATTCTACTTCAAATGTGTTCATATAATAGAATGTACACAATTTTTGCATAAACCTACCAAAAAGACCCTGTTTAGGCTTAGTCAGTTTCCTACATATGCTTTATCATGCACAGTGCATCCTATTTGTGCCTGAATACAGGCACAAACAGTTTAGTACATCTGTCCCACAGTAGGGAAGGGCATTTCAGTCAAATTTGATACTTGAATTTGTAAGGCATTATGTATTTCAGGTTTATTCCATCAAATCTATTCGAGTGGAGTGTAAAATAAACTTGAGCTTCTATCTGTGCCTTAATGCGACGCTTCTCTGACCAGCTCTGACCAAAATATAAGATAGGTTGATTATAAAGTTCTGGCATCTCATGATTCTTCAGCATGAGCATGTAAAACGTAACAGAAAATCTAATTGTCATAGCAAAAATCTTAATTTACAACTCAAAATTTCGCACGTTTATGACTATTCGAATATTTAAAGATTTTGACTGATCCCTAGCCTACAGTGCTCATGAAGTGTTTAGTGTGTATGTGATAGTACGCTGATTTATGTGTTTGTTCTTTCTCATTTGTATATAGATTGTGTCTGGTCAGTTCCTGACTGATAAAAAAGTGGGAGTGTATGCTGAAGTGGACATGTTTGGACTGCCTACTGACACCAAGAGGAAATACCGCACCAAAACGTCCAATAACAACTCAATGGACCCCCTCTGGGAGGAGGACCCATTTGTTTTTAATAAAGTAACTACATTGCCAAAATTGTTGATCATACGTACATACATACCCTGGCTCAGCTGTTTGACTGAACCGCTGAAATTTTCCAGTTTAGCCTGCACATGTGAAGTCTCTTCTCTCTCTCTGTAGGTGGTGTTGCCCACATTAGCATCACTAAGGGTGGCTGTATTTGAGGAGAATGGTAAATTCATTGGGCATCGGATCTTACCAGTCGTGGCTTTACGCCCAGGTCAGTACATGCATCGTCTACTTCACAAGACTTCATTGAAATCTAGTCTGCTTTAATAGTTTTTGGATAAGTGTGACTGTTTTGGCTCAAGTGCAGCCTGTGTGTATGTGTTTTCCAGGGTACCATTACATTAATTTGAAGAATGAGCTCAATCAGCCGCTTTTGCTAGCCTCACTGCTGGTGTACACTGAAGTTCAGGACTACATCCCTAACGAGCACCAAAGTAAGAAGGCACAGCATGTACTACCGTTTGCCATAGAATTTATATGGCTGGGGTGATGAACAATTTAGAAAAATTGATAAATTAGGACAAATGTAATGAAAAATGTCTTTAATGTGAGATGTAAAAGTAATAAAAAAAAGCAACAAACTAAGAATATCACTTAATGTGACTCATAGTCATATAAGTGACTAAAGAATTTGTGTGCAATTCATTTTCTACATAAATAAAGATGCTTAGTTTACTAATACATTTAATGACATTTACTGAAATGAGGAGTCCGTGTATAAAAATATTGTTATGTTGAAGTTGATACTATGCACTTTCCCATCATAGTGCAGCATTTTAAACTCCATGTGCAACCAAAATTATCACCAAATTCTGTCCTGTAACTATATAACTTAACCTAAAACTTTTTGTATGTTTGTGCGTGTGTCTGTGTGTGCGTGAGCTAGGCTATGCTGATGCGCTGACCAATCCAATCAAGCATGTACTGGACCAGAGAGAGAGGCAGCTGGCTGTATTCATGGAGGACAGTAACGATCTTACTAAGGTGTGTGTTTGTGTCACAAAATCTGATTATTGTTATTGTAAATGTAAAAGCAGTATATCAGTCACATCTATCGTGTGTTTGTGTGTGCATGCAGCGAGTGCCAGTAAAGCTGGATGAAGGAGAGAAACAGGAAGCCAGTGCTGTGACAATTGTTGACTTCCCAAGTTTACCCCCTCCAACCCCTCCTCCAGTGGATGTTGAGGTGATAGCTCCTGCACCAGGTACAGCCACAACAAAACAGCACTGAGAAAGAAAAAAAAAAACGAAACAAAAGGAATAAACTCCTTCACTTCCACTCTCATTCTGTTAATCTTGGTTATCATGGTTTCTATGCTTCTCTGAACTAGGCAGGTTTAATGATTCATACAGTTGCTAATTTTTGTTTTGTAACCTATATATAACCTACACTCTCAGCAATGTATTTAGCAACACTTTCATTACTATATAAACACATTTTGTTTTAGGCCACAAGAACACCATAGTTTTGTCACACGTTGTGTTAAGAATTAGAACACAGTGTGTTAAAGAAAATAAATCAATCTGTTAAAGGATTAAAATAATTAATCACAACTAAGTGTATTATCAAATAACACAAAATACAGGCAAGAAAACTTTTCAAAAAACAGAATGAAACACTGATTAGCTTTTCTGATCGCAAAACCAACAAAAAAACTAAGTTCAGAATCTACAATCTTTTTGGTTGAGCTACCTTCGATGCTGTTTTAAAACACTCAATATACACAAAGGAACTTTTCTTTGTTTTTTGTGGGAAAATCAGGATCAAATACTTTATTTTCTGTTATGCATTGTTGACGTGACCAAAAAGTTACACTTTTTTTTTTTTTTTTTTTTAAATATGAACATGCCTCGAAGTATAATAGCATTTTGGCACTAGCACACGCTAACATACCGAGTAAATGCTTTCATCAATCTAAAGGTAGAAGTTGTCCATATGACACTGATATAATGTACTGTTTTTTATCAGAAAGAGTAAATAATTTGCTAAGCAGTGTTTCTGTCAAGATGACACTTCTCAATAATGCATCTTCAGCTGCAAGTGATAACAGATGAGGAATGATTTACATTTGAAGAAAAGAAATAGTTTGATCTCAAATAAACATTGTGTAACACTTGATGTGTTTAGTAGTTGTAGTGTGTTACTTGGCCAGATAACTGTTACTGTCTAAACTGGTTATGACAACAGCCACATGATTTAACTACACAAAATCCATAAACAAACAGTTCTTATTGTTACCAGCAACTTATGTAAGCTTGCGTCTGACTCTAACATAGCTGTATAGACAGATTATGTCATGTGTATCATGGACTGTAGAACCATGGATTTCTATTTCAGTTCAAAACTGTTACATCCTTTATGGGGAAAATGAGACATTTTTGTGTTATGTTAGTTGTGTGTGTGTGTGTGTGTGTGTG
>JAILXH010224384.1:10665-21901 GCA_023558415.1 Piaractus mesopotamicus | reverse complement strand
ACACACACACACACACACACAGAGAGAGACATGCTTCCATCCACTGTCCCCTCTCCCCTCTCCCCCTCCCCTCCCCTTTAAGAGCAGAGCTGTCAGGATTAGGCCTGTAATTATTTCTAATCTCTCTCACTCCTGCCATGGGATAATCTCACATTAGGAGGCCATATTTAAGAGCATTTCACACCTTTCAGATCACCTCACTTTAAGCTGTACATTAATCCCAGCTGAGGCGCGAGGAAAAGCTCTCCGTCTGAAGAAGACGACCGAAAACATGAGCGAATCCACAGGCAAAGGCCTACTACCACCCTTCTCTATTTCAGTCACATCATTGATTATCAATATTTCATTACATTGTACACACAGTCCTGACCTCCACTCACCGATCAGGCCTTCTGTCAGGGTCAACATACACACTCACACACACACACACATATGCAGTGAGTGGGCTTTATCTCTTCTCTTCTTCAGCATTGATTTAATAAAGCGCTTTCATGCAAAACTGCTTTCGGTAACTGGAGATATTTCACATTCTTCTGTCATTGACAGTGATGACTAAAATCCAAGCTTAACCATGTTAACACAGACAAGGTCATTTCGTAAATATGATGGGATTATCATGTACATGGCCTTTTGAGTGAAAATATAAGAAAAACAAATTGAATGGAATCATGTTAAATAGTGCCCTGAATTTAAACATTTATCAATTCATCAGTCCATCATTCACTATGTGTGAGTGCCAAACAGTGGGGGACCCTCAGGTGAGGGTGAAATAAAAAAAGTAAATGTCTTTTACTTTTAGTTCACTTTTACATTTAGTTTTACTTGCGTATTATATATAACTGGGTAACTGTGAGATGCAAAAAAAGGTGTTGTGTAATTCTGCAGGACAAAATGATAACAGGTAACCAGATGTCATGCCACATGTTTAATCAGGACATCAGAAACATCTCCATGTAGTACTAGGTAACTATACGGGACAAGGGGCAGTTCAGAGAGCCTTCAGTCTAATATAGTACGTGTCTGTCTGTTACCTAGAAATGAATTTAAATCTGGGCCATAAAAGAAAGCAATGATTCTTCTTACTGTAGTTTTACTGGGTTCTTACCATTTACTTTCCTGATTGTTCTGATTTGCTTTCCTCTATAAGAAAGTGGCAGTTTGCCATTTAGCACTTTTGACTGCACTCTCAGAAATTAATGTATTAAAGTGTCACTGGGGCAGTACCCCTCTGTCACTGGGGTGGTACCCTCAAGGGTACATCTCAGTACCTTTAGTCAGGGAACATAATTGGACCATAACCCATTGAAATTATATTTTCTGAGCTGTACTGACTCCACACACCCCGTCTGGTCTCCAGTCTTTTTATTTGATTGTTCTGTTTTAAAACATTAGGTTACGAAAAGTTACAAATATGTACTTTTCTACTAGGAAAAAAATATTTAAGGTGCACAACTGGACCTTAAAACCACTGTTGTACATTTGAGAATACACTTACATCGTTTGTACCTTGAAGAATGAAAAAAGGAATCTGCACAGAACCTTTATTTCTAACAGTGTATACCACACACTTGCCAAGGTAATACCTAGAACGTATTAGGAATTTCAGTGTAAATTAGTGGAACTTACTGTGATGTTAACCAAAATAATGACCTTGAAATTTTTACTACATTTACTTTAACACAGAACTTGAAGAATTGTAAAAGTAAGTATGACCTATTTTTGGCCTTTTATATTTCTTCATTTGTGTTGCAAAGCAGATCCATTACCTGAACCACATTTTAAGACCCGCATTTGGACCTAAGTGGTCAGGTACATGTTAAAGATGTTTGACCTGTGTTGCCTTTATCAAATACAATCTTAGGCATTTCACCATTTTGTGTCCTTTGCAGTTTGGAGAAGATGCTTTTGTATAGCAAAGCACTGGCTGGATCACTTTTTGCACTTTTTTGAAAAAAAACAAAACAAAACAAAAAAAAAAAAACACCACACCTCTGCTGCTATCACTGAGTACTTCACTTTGTGCTTTTCTGAATAGTTTAGCTTTTGAACATGTCTTGACAAAATCAAAGACACTGGTTACAGAGGTTTTCTGACCACCTTGCAGCCACTGGGGATTGTATCAAAAGTACAACATGCACTGAAAGCTGAGAAAAAAACATCCAACTTCCACAGCTTCAGCCTTATTTGAACTTTTTGATTCTATTCGAACCTTTGTGCTTGATGAAGAGGCTTCAGAACAGTCACTCTCTCTGTCATCATGCAGGATTCACTGCTCAAAATGACCTCTTCTGCTTCTACTGAGCAGCAAGAAATATGTAATACTTTGCAAATGTGGAATTCTTTTTGCTATAAAAGAGTAGCGTTTTTTATTTTCATGTAAAATAATAATTGTCTTTTTAAAATGTATTTCTCAGTATTATATGTTAAAAGAATTTAGACAGGCCTATCTAACTGGCTGGTCATGGCCCCTTGATGAAAAGTACACACAATGTAAAGAGCATGTTCAATTTGTGTAAAAATGGTCTGGGGTTTTGAGTTTTAGTCCACACCAATGTCACAGTGCCAAATTAAACAAGACTGTTTTAAAATCCTCAATTAGTTCAGACATACTGTATGTGTTGAGCGAGCTGTGTGTTTGTGTGTACTTTTTCTTTGTGCTGCTGTCCGAAGCTCATCATGTCTATGAAAAGGCCCTGTTCATTAGCATCTAAGAATTAATTTGGAAATAGTTCAGCAGAACAGCTCTTTCTTCTGTGCAGCCAAACGCCGGGACACATATCCAGCCTTTTTTATTCCCGGAATAAAAGCTGCAAAACGCTGCTATGACATTGTCAGATCAGGAGCAGAGAGGAAGCGCACACGCCCAGCTGGCCAGGAGATGAAACGGAGCCATAATTACTTCCCAAATCTTAGCATGGCATCCTTCATCAGGACTTTCTAGTCGTCCGGCTTATTTGGGTCGATCATATGCAGAAGGTTAGTTACTGGACCCCTTACTGCTACCACCTCCAGCTTGACATTAGGACACATGGATGTGCACACACACACCCTCACACACACACACTCACACATTCTGCATATGGACACACTTTCACATGCATGCAGAACGTTTATGACCGCACACACACACACACATCCCTTGCTCTCAATGGGGTATTTTTAACAGTCATATGCCGAATATTATTATGCTAGTCTCTAATTAAAGCTTGTAGTCAGTGGTAAGTCTTGCCTTGAAGCTCAGCTGGTATAAAACAGGCATGGACCAAAAACCTATCACCCACCAACCCCCCTTCCTCCCCACACGCCTTCCCCGGTCTCAGGCCTGCTGCTCGGCCTGAGCGGCCGGGGTCCAGCCTGATCAAAAGCGGGCATGTGGGGCGTCTCAGTAAGGGAGGGGTGGGGCGGACGGGATAACGGGGGAGGCAGGACCTGGACTGGCGGCCTGGGCCTCCCCCGACTCTGTCCGCCTCTGATGATCTCTGTCGGGGCGTCCGGCCGGCAGAGCATGGCAGCGTGGGACAGAAACGGAGTGTGTGGCCTCCCTGGAAGTAAAAGCCTGCCCTGCCGAGAGGAGAGAGAATAACAAGCATCAAATCTAATCGGAGTGATGAGAGGGGAAGGGCAGGGCTCAGAAAGGGCACACATACAGGATTAGACTGACAGGCAGAATGTCAGTGTGTGATACGTGTCCCTCTGCAGACCAGATTCATTAAGTTTTTAATCATGAGAAAATGGAATAAATTGCCAATACTGTCCATATATTCCTTAATATAAATGAAAATATATTATAATGTATTTTCAATATATTACATTTTGTAGGGACGAGCTAAGTCCAGGAAGAATATACTCTAAGTCATGTTCTTGTATTCCCATAGCAATGTCATCTGTGGATTTTTACAGCGTTTGGACAGATATTTCTTGAGATTCACCCTGAAGACTGCTTTTATACCATAGAAGTAACTTTTTCATCATAACTGTTTTTCCATTACTGCGTTGTGAGTATAAATCACAGGATTCACACCTGTATTCATATCACTCTTGGTGGCTATAATATATCACTGTTTTGATGCATGAAAACAACTCGCAGTGAGAGCTAGCCAGGCTCAGGTGTTCCCTCCCATATACATTCAAAACAGTTAAAGTTTTGCAAGTTTTTATGCAAAGATTCATTTAAAATGTACTATAGGTGTAATGTAAATAACTTTCATTTCATTTTCATTTTTCTGATACTTTTCTAATTTGTTGCCAAAATTAAATTTGCCACATTTGATACAGCCTCTTTTCACTAATCATATTTGTTTTTATTAATATAGGATTGTAATAAGATTGGAAAGCTTGTCTGTTTCAACAACATACAGTTGTATTGAGTTTATTTTGTTTTGCATCACATTACCAGATTTTTAAGGAACTATTACAATTAGCTTCTCAGCCTATTAACCCCACATATGGGGTTAGTTGTAACATTTGCACTCAATTCACTTTTGCCTTTCATAAACATTAGATGCTGAAAGCAAAGTTAGTGGTTTCATTTGTTATGGAGATGTGTAGGTTGCTTGTATATAAAAAAAACCCTTGCTTAGATAGTTTTAAAATTATTAAGCAGTAAGTTGTTAATAACGCTGTATATTGTGTCTGTAGTTGAATGACAGCAGGCTTCCACAACTAGATAGCACAGGTCTGTGTTCAATTTGATTCTATACTATTAGGTTTCATTTATAGGACATTTGTTACAACAAATGTTGTCACAAACCAGTTTAAGAAATCCTGGATCAGGTCCATGAGCCTGGAGTGTCAGTGCCATGAAAAAAAAAAAACAGGAAAAGTATTAAAATAAATAAAGTGTTAATATTATGTACATGTGATATGACCAGAATCAGAGCAACTTTATTGGCTAAGTATACTTGCATGTATGAGGACTGTATCTGGGAGGAATTGGTGTATACACTGCAAACACTGCTAGTCATAGCAACTTCAGGATGTTAATATAAATACATAACAGCACATTTTATGCCCTGTCCTAAGTACCAAAATACCTCAATTTCTGAATAAGCCACTGGCGTATGTCTTTGTTTCTAGATTCTGACATTTAAACCTAGATTATATGTTATTGTTGAATAGTAATTATTATGTAACAAATGATTAAAGACTTGTGAATATTAATGTACATAAATAGACAATACTGAATTCCAGCAGTAGACAAATTATACCAATAAATATAAAAAAAAAAAATGTGTATGTATTTATGTGTATGAAAAAGAGAATAAAAGGGAACTTCGGAATATACTTCAGTATACTTCTTAATTAAATACAAAGATTATTTTGCTTGTACCCAAGACTGGCCTGTTTCTAAAAGCATGTCAAAATGTAGTAGAAAAACATTTTGCTTTAATAATCCACATACTTGGAATTATTTTTATAAAGCCCTCAAGATTGCGGTATTTGTTTAACAAGCCAGTTCTATTTTAGATGCTGATCTCGCTGACAGCTGTGCGTGCTTTATAAGGAGTGTACCCACCTGAATTTCTTTGTCTGTTGTATATCAGAACTTTTTAATATTCCTTTTTTTTTTTTCTTTTCTTAACATTTTCATGTTTGTGGTTGTTACTTCGAATGAGGTTCTGCTTTCAGTCAGGCTCACTTGCTTTAAAATACATATATGTTTCTCTAACTTTAACCTCTTAACTGTAGCCTTATTTTTCCATAACTAATATCGAGCCTTATAATGTAATAACAACTATGTAACTACTATGTAAGTGCTTGATAAAGAGGCAGAACAGTCACTCTCTCTGTCATCATGCAGGATTCACTGGTCAAAATGACCTCTTCTGCTTGTACTGAGCATCAAGAAATATGTAATACTTTGCAAACTTTAAGAGTCAGAAAGTGATGTATGTTGCAGCACAACCAATGAAGGTCACACTGGTCACCAGATGGTCATCCTGTAAACTGTAGGCTGACGTTTTTATTTTCCAGTGTTTGCTACATTAAAAGCATTAAAGTGAGCTTTTATTAGGTAGCAGGTCCCAGAGTGCATTGACTATTGTTTAGAGAAGGGTTCCTGGAGGCCCTCTTGGACTCCAGCATCGTCCCCCAGAAGAGGGGGTTCAGACTGAGAGGATGAAAAGGATCATCCAGGAGAAAGATCCCTCTGAGACGGACACAGCTCCAGCATGCTTTATGTGTAAATGCACACCTTCGTGCATTGCTTGTAATAAATTTATAATGTAATTATATGAAGTAAAAAAAATCTTTGCAGGATTAGCTATGAATTATTAATGGATAATAAGAGGTTCCCTGAGCTGAGAAGTTTATTTTCAGTTAAAGGGCACTTCTGGTTCCTTCAGTATATTATGACAACATGCTGTAGCAGGTAGCCATGTGACTAGCCACACACCAGTAACTGGAAATGTGTTGTTACATGTAAGTAAGCCGTTATCTGTTTGGAAGCGGGTCCCGTAGTGTATCCACTTTTATTCAGAGAAGGGTCCTGGAGGTCCTGTTGGATTCCAGCGTCGTCCCCCAGTGGAAGAGGCTCAGGTCGAGAGGATGAGAGGATCATCCAGGAAAAAGATTCCTGAGAGACGGACACAGCTCCGGCTGTGCTGCCCCAGAATGTGGCTCCTTGTGTCTCCCACAGCAACTGTAATGAGTTTTATCGGGAGCTTAAAGCCGCCCAGCCGGGCTCTCCAGCAGGTGATGAGGGCAGGGGAAGCCCGGAGCTCGCCGGCCCCAGACACCTCACTGCTGAGCGGGGAGGAGCAGCTGAATGGCTTCTTGTGTCCCCACAGACATCCAGGAGTGTGTCACCTGAAAGAGACGTGGCCTTTAAACGGAAACATGCTCATGTTCTCCTCAGTGGGTCTTGTATTGTTCCACAGAGGTTCTGTCTTTATTAGCCCTAATACTGTATACATGAAGTGGACAAAATAATGGAAACTAGGGCTTCACAATGTTGATCATAATTGCAAATACTGGCATTTGCAATACTGACATCACAGAAGCCTGAAATATGCCAATAAGGCCTGTAACTACCTCAGGTCAATTCAAAGGTCTTAATTTGCCCCCTCAGGGTCATGTGTAAAGGAACCTGGTAGACTAAGTCATAATGGGCCCTAATACACATGGAGTGTGTGGAGCACAATTTATTGTTTGTTAATCATTGTTGCGATACTTGCTTTTGCAATATATAGCAGAAGGATGCAATGTGCAAATGAGCCCTCTGACCTCACAATGTTTTAAGTGTTTTGAGCATCTTGACCAATCACAGCTCTGTGTCTATGCTTCTGTAGATGTTTTGATGAATCATATGTCTTAATATTATCCAAGAAAATTAGTTATTTTGCAGGCCATTGGTGGTTCACTAAAGTGTTTTTAATAATATATATCAAGGTGCAATTGCAATACAGTATGTAGCAATATATTTACAATACTAATATCTTAACATGCAGGCCTAAAGAGAACACCACGTTTTCCCCAGTTGGTTTGAATTGCAGTGCACTCTGGAATATGTTACGGTTAGGACATGCATCTGTCCCTGACATTTTGAGGTAGATTCTGGGATACATCAGAGGACAAGTGTTGCAGTGGCCTACAATAATTCTGCATGGCACATTCCTAGGAAATGGAAAGACTGATTGGAGACACATCCAAAGTTTCTACCGCTTCTTGATTCCTTGCTCTTTATAAATCACTTGCTCTAACAAGCTTTGCCAAATTCAGGGATCTCTCTGCCTCTGACTCTCAGCAGTTCTTCTACACTTTCAGCTTTTTCACACACGTATGCCCAAGGGTGTTTCTAAAGAAGCATATGAATTGAAACAACCTACAAATTCAACTTGGACCTGATTTTCTGGATCAGCTTGAACAAGGGTGAAATTTGGGTCTATATCAGAGGCAGGAGTGTGATTGGCCCCAGTGGGCCTGAACCTACCCACTTTTACCATTGGCCCACCCAAAATGACAGTTCAGTTCACTATAAATGTTAAAATCCTAGAAATACATAAACCAAAAAAGGCAAATAGAAAATGCACTTCCTAAACATGTGTCATATTGTCGCTCTCTAAAAGAAAATCAAGAATCTCCAAAATGGCAATTTTGAAGGAGAAGGAAAAGCCCTCTGAACTGTTAATGTAAGTTAATGTAAAGACATTCTATTTCAAGCAGTTTTGGAGCATTTGGAGCAATTTTCACACACTGTAAAGGACAGCTGATTTTCTCAAATTATGTCGAAAAATGAAGAACTCCCAGTTTAATGAACAGAAGGCATCAGTTAAAAAAGGGGTCCATGTGACATAATTGACATCTAATTCTTGCACAATAAGCACATGTGCTACAGACACACACACACACACACACACACACACACACACATACACATGCAAAGTTCAAAAATATCAAATGCAGAAGTAGATTGCAGAATTTTAACCTGAGTTAATAGCGGGGACAGTGGGGACAGCGGGTACAACGGGACAGTGGCTCAAGGATTAGGTCTAGGTGACTCTATGCATGATACACATATTTGCTAGCTACAAGTTTGGGGATATAAATTTAGGATTATACACGTAAGGTACTCGCTATGTGATACCACATAGGTTTCTCCGCTGTCTGCGCTAAGGATTGACGCTGTTGTGTTAGAACATTGTCTGCACCCTTAGCGGCAAATATAGAGATGAACCAACAAATTCAGTAGCCAATCACATATGTCTTATGGGAACATTCAACAAATACATTATTGGAAAGGGGAAAATCTACCTATTTGCAGATACAGATATGTCTGAGATCGGCAGTAGGGATTTTCTGAAGTGATTACTAATTGCAAATAAGATCCTGCTTATTTTAGATTGGAGATCAATAATTGGAGATCAATAATTATTAACCTATCAATCAATAACCATAGCTGTGGGCTAAGCGTCATCCTTCCTGAACCACCAACAGACTTTCAAACACTAAGTTACAGTGTTCAATGCTAAATTTAGGCCCAACTCATCAAGCTGGTACAAAAAGTATGAACAAGTTGTGCATGAGTGCAGTTTGTTCTCCAACTGTGAGCATGGCAAAGTCTTGAATCAGCCCATTAACACAGAAATGCTAGAAATAGCCAGCATACCAAAGTCATGTTGGCCGTTTTTGCTCATGTGTGTAAAGCAAGAGATATAAGTTTGTTAAACACCTCAGTTATGGTTTATATTACATTTGTAGCCTATATAGCCTGTTATATATTGGCCTGCCCATCCAAAATGACATTCTTGGTGGCATAACTGGTCCATATGTATAGTCATATGCATAAGTTTGGATGCACCTAGTCAAAATACATGTTTTGTTAATCTAAGTGAAAATAAGTTCACATCCTCTAAAGAGAGCACACTTCTGCACACTGTAATGCACAATTACCGTTAATTAAATAAACTGGGAAAAAATAAAGCATAAAAAGTGGTCTGTGAAAAAGGTATAGCACGTTATATTAGCACGTTATATTTTATTTTATTTTTTTATTTTTTTCTTTCACATCTTCCTGTTCAACTTTCTCACCTCAGTTTACACAAACCTTGCTCATTTCCTCCATCTCATGCTTCCCTTCATTTCACTTAGTTCTTAAAAAAACAAGAGAAACACTTACAAGAACTCACAACTTGTCGCATAATGATTTAATACTGTACCAGCTGCTCTAAAAGCCAGCCTGTTTCTCGCTACTCGGCTGTAGTGGTGCTCTTTTCTGTTCGCGAGGATTTAACTTTCAGAAAATAACTGTGACTGTTTCCATCACGGCATTTTCTCTTCTCTCCCCCCTCTCGCTTTTCCATCATCACACAAGGACACTTGAATGAATCTGTGCTCTCTCCTCTATTTCTGCGTAATATGAGCTTATATAACAGCCCTTCACATCACCTTACATAAGACACAATCATTTATATATGCTAATGTCCCAAACTCCAGGACAGTTATAAGAGTGGAGGAGGCAATGAGAGTGCCACTCCTTAACAAAATACATTCCTTCCCCTCTGATCCTCCCCAACACACACACACACATGCACTTAGAGCAGACTTCATCAAATCCAGGCCACCCTCATCCATATTTCACCTTAGCTTGTTCTTTCAAGCACTTTGCTGCCACGCTTTGATCACCAAAGACAAAAGTGTTCATATCTGTGTGAGCAGTTTGTAGGTTAGTTCACAATGAGGGGGGTTCGACCCCTCAGAGACATATTTTCAGCCTCCAAATTAAACCTTGTTCTCCATTAGATATCCAGTCCATCTGAACCGCACTGAGAGGTTTAAGTAAAAGGAGGAATGTTGCAGTTTTCCAAATATGAAGGTACTATTAATGTATTTTAGCTAGTACATATATCTGTTAGACACAGGTTGTAAGAATTTAATTTTACCTAGTAAATAATGCAAGTTTGTTCCAGCACAACTGCATGTTGCCTATAAATGTAACATATATATTGTTACAGTTGGACCAAAACTTTGTATCTCAAAATGGTAATTTCACAGAAGAAAGAAAAAATCTTAATTTTTAATGCAAGTTAATTTAAATATGTTTTATTCCAAGCATTTTGGGTCTTTTCTACTGGTCTTTTCATCATAAAATTTTCACACAATTTTCAAATTATGTCAAAAACTGAAAACTAAGGCTTTGTTCCTTAGGTGAAGTATCATTCAACATAAAAATGTTCTTCAACCTTAGAAATAAAGGTACTGTGCAGGTACATTTTTCATTTATCAAGGTACAAACAACGTAAATGTTCCCTCAAAGGTACAACAGTGGTTTTAAGGTCCAACTGTATACATTAAATATGTTTTTTCCAGGTGAAAAGCGCATATTTGAAACTTTTCATAACCCAAAGTTCTAAACAGACCAATAAAATAAAAAACCTGGAGACGAGACGGGGTGTGTGGAGTTAAAACAACTTAGAAAATACAATTTCAGTGGATTATGGTTCAGTTATCTTCCCTGACTAAAGGTACCCAGATGTACCCTTGAGGGAACCACCCCAGTGACCGTTTCAGACCTTTTTTTCTGAGACGTTCGTAAATACAAAAACATTTTAATTCAAGCCATTTTGCATCATTTCTATTGTTCCGCATGTTAAATGTTCACACGATGTAAAGAACAGTTGGCATTTCAAATAGTATAAAAAGGTAAACAACAAAAAAACTCACAAAGATTATGAATGATAGCAAAGACATATTAAATTTTTAGACACAAATCTTTAATCTGCTACAAGCATCTCACACA
>JAILXH010224371.1:46531-67582 GCA_023558415.1 Piaractus mesopotamicus | reverse complement strand
TATATATATATATATATATATATATATATATATATATATATATATGTATATATGTATATATATATATATATATGTATATATGTATATATGTATACTCTGCATTTGAGAAGATGAAGATATCTCTTCAGTGAAATTCACCACATGTTCTACACATACACACACACGTGTGTGGTTTATATTTCATTGTCCAATATTTTCCAATGTTATATAGAAAAGGGTAAAAAGGGGCTAACAAAGTATGCAGAGAAACAGATGGACTACAGTCTATAATTGTAGATCTACAAAGTGCACCTATATGGTAGGAGAAGCTAAAAAGGTAGACAATGAGTGTATAAACAAGGAAGTGTTACTAATAAAGTGCAGTTTATTAGTATATAAGGCTCCTGACAAAAAAAAAACAACATAATAATAAAAGCTATTTGTTTATCTGGGCAGTAAGTGTTTATTTGTTCATAATAATTAGAATAAATACAAATATAGTATATTGCAATTTTATGTATGCCAATATGCCAAAGTTTTTAATAATTGCCAAACCTCAATGAAGCCCAGTATTATTTATAGTTATTATCCCACACCTGGTTTGGCTAATCAGAGCTTGTTTAGTGTGCTGGTGATAGAATGCAACAAATCTCTGTGATGCCTGGGGGCATCCAGCAGAAATCTGGAACCAACTTTGCTCTTTAAACTAGCTCATATCAACTACTTTTATCAATGTAGGTAAAAGAAATTCTTGTTAATAGAAGAATTTTTTTTGTCCTTAACTGTTTTTATGCTTATTTGCATCTATTATGATGACATAGTGTTTTTGTTGTTTTACTGACAAAAACACACTTATTGCCAAGGTAAATGCTTTTAAATAAAGACTTTTGTACAGTACTATATCGCTGCTGTCAGAACTTCGTATCTCCGAAATGGTAACTTTACAGGAGAAGGAAAAAACATACCTGACCTTCAATGTAACCAGACTTTTTTTGTCATTTTGGACTGTTTCTGGTCCATTCATCCTGAAGTGTGCACAATGCAAAGGGCAAAAAGCATTTTCAAATTATGTCAAAACTTGAGATACAAGGTTTTGTTCCGACAGCAGCAATATGTACTCAGAAATATTGCTAACACAGTTTCAGTAAATTCCAGTATTATTTATATTTCAGTAAAAATTGTAATTCAGTAAAGAACAAATTATCTTCTTTACTGAATTACAAACAGGCCAGAAATTTAGAAGGAAAAGAACGGTCAAAGAGCAACACTTGATGATCTGTCAAATGATTATAAAGTTTTTAACTGTGCTGCTGTAATTGCAGTCAGTCTGCCCTACACTAAACTAGAATGGCTTAAGTTCATTTCAAGTAGGGATATCTTGTGTTCTCTTCTCCTCTCAGTAGTTGTTTTTGAAAACTCCATATTTGTAAAAATATCTAATACTCAAGTACAAACTGCAGTTCATCAGTCTCACAAGCCAGGCTTACCTCTGTGGAGAGTCTGAGGCTGAGACTGTTGGTTACCTAACAAAAATAGCAACAACATGCTGTCATGGTCTGTAGGATGATGACATTTTATACATCTGAAGATATTCCTGTCTTTGCTCTTTACCATAAGTAGCCTATATCGTTTAAATCATTGGAATCTTTCTGGGTTTTTCAGCTTATCGTTCTAGAGAAGCTGATTTTGGTGACGGGTAGCACTTAGCCTCATTTTGCAGGCACTCAGAGAAGCAGAGCCCTGGCTGTGAAATCAGTCCTTCTATTTCAAGAAAAGAAACATGTTTCAAAGACAAGCCAGACATACAATTCTGTTTAATTGATTAACGACAGTGTTGCGTCAAGGTGATATTTAGAGCCATTATCCTTGATGTAAGGGAATGCTAATTAGTGTTTTGTTCTTCTTAATTTCACTATAAAGAACTTACTAAAGTTATTTTTAGAGTCTCTCAAAAGAAAAAGGAAACAATATCTGAATGTGAAGGGGTTTATAAACGTTAATCTAGAAGGCCCATTTTCATCCTATGTCAGCCTGATGCAACTAAGTGGATTTGTTGATGCAACATGCACGTGTAGCCTGTTCACAATATAATAAATGATATACTCATTTGTGGTTATGGGAACCTTTCACTGTCTATTCATAACATTTACCATAAAGAAAGTGTGTCTTTGCTGCTAAGGCTAATCTTCTGGATGTCTTTTTTATTAGTTTTCTCTCAGCCTCACTCTGGGTTTGGATTTATCACTTTGTAGTGACAGAAATAAAGCTAAAAAAATCATGATGAAGTCATTCTTTGTCAACTTTGTGAAAAATGCAGAACATCTATTGTGCTTTTAAATTCAACATGAACAATTCTCAGAATATTTAAAAGACCTCATTTACACAGATTCTGCTCCTAATCATTTCCTCCACTGCACTGAAAATGGTGATTCACTTTCCTTCCCAAGTGAGCTGTTTGAACCCGGTGCCAGAAAGACCCAATCCTTTCACTGTGGAAAGTAAAAACCATTCCAGACACACTTTCTCAGGCCACGTCATGGCAGTCAGTCTCCCTCGATTGGACTCGGACACCTGGCGCCTCCATGTATGGTGAGGGTTGCCTGGACTTAATGGCCTCTGCTGTGCCCACTTGTTCAGAGTCTGTCGCTCTTAGGTTTCCTCTCGAAGCTCAAATGTAGGACCAAGATGAGTTGACCTGCTAAGTATATCTCCTGACCCTGTAGCACTGAATGCAAGAGGATACCAAGCTATGTTAGGTAGACTTGCACTGAGACTCACCAAACCTTAAAATAAGGTTACAGATGAGATGCAAGTTTAGAAATGAAAAGACTGAATTTGTTGGAATGTGAATTTTAACCCTTTCATCTAAATTTAGTATGACGCAAAAAACAGAACTTCTTCTGATTGGTCTAAAGTGATTGAACTGTTTATACCTTGGATGACCATCTAATAGTACCCGCTTGATTTGTTTTGATTACATGTAATTTTGACTTTTATTCACAATAATATATATATTTTTTTATCTTTTGTTTAGTGTGAACAATTAAGTGATACAAATACACTTTTAGCCATATAGTTTGATCATTTTGGGAATATTTCTTTAGATTTGTGCTCAGGCAAGACTAAATTAATTTAAAAATTTCAAGGAATAAAAGAGTTATAATAAATCAGCTCTTGTGGCCAGGCAGGCCTGCTAATGCCTAACACATAATTATACCAATGATGTCATGACCCTCTGCAGAATCTGGCTTCTTTCAGACCACTGAATGTGTGAGAAAATAAACGTTAGCAAAACAAAACATCTGCTCTCACTTGTTACAGACATGCACGCACATACATGCACAGCAGCGGTTATGAGGTGCTGTTACACTGAGTCATTATGTTAAAGTCTTCAACACATTAAACACACTGAAGTTCACAAAGGATTCAGACATAGCCTGAATAACATGGGAGACATTTTTATAAAGGAAAGAAACAGTAGTGCAATGCAAGCTGTGTTCATAGCTGGTTGTAATGGCTGTGCTGGCTCAGGGTGTTGAATGGATGGCCTCTCTGGGCTAATAAATTCCCTGCTGATTCACTGAGCAGGTCAGTTCTACCACCATCTGGTCAAACGTAGCACAGAGAGAATGTTTCATGTGACTCAGTATATCATCTTTACACCGTCTCAGTGTTGTAACAGTGCTGTAGCTTGTACAGTCAAAAGAGTCATTCTATACAGCTGTTATGACAAACCACTTGAACTTGCCAGATACTGACTGTTAAATGTGAACTTATGAAACAGAAACAAAAAACAAAACAGTCAGTTGGCACCTCCAAACATCTTGTATTAAGGGTCATCCTTTCTTGTCCTGGAGGTGCAGAGTTTTGCACATTTTGATGCTTTTCCTGCTTCAACACATCCACTAACTGTCATGGTTAGCTTATGAGTTGAATTAGGTGTATTTGAGCAGGAAAATCCCCAAATTGACCTGGACTTCAGCTGTCCAGAACTGGAACTGATGACCCCTGTTTTACATGAACTACAATTACAGTACTGTCTAAAAAGCCACAGACCATCTTTCAGTTATTTAACTTCCACTAAAAACGGCCATTGTGTACACATTATTCATTTTTCAGCATCAGGAAAAAAACCCCAAAAAAACCCCAAACATATATTTACAGAAAATGACACAAAAACCTCAACAACTAAATATATTGTCAAAATGTTCAGTATCCACCATTTAAGCTTTATTACAGCTTCCATTCTTTTCAGCAGACTTGCTTTCAAATTTTCAAAGGAATCTGCAAGGATATTTTTCCACATTTCCAAAGTTCAGTCTTAGAAGTTAGTTGTATTTTCTGCTTCTTCTGATCCACGTAATCACAAACAAGCAAACAAACAAACAACACATTCAATGATGTTGAGGTCTGTACTCTGTGACGGTCAGTCCTTTGTTTTGAAAACACCAGCAGTTTCTTTGTTTGATTTATACATTTTCTCTCTTTTTTGTCTATTTCCATGAGGTGACAAGGTGATTATTTTTAATAAGGCATGGCCACCAATTAATAAAAACTTAACTTAGGCCTCCAATCCTAACTTGTGGCCTCAATATATTAATATGTGGCCAGGCCTTATTAAAAATAATCACCATGTCCGTGATCACTGGCTCCGTAATTTCAGTGGAAGGATGGACAGAAACACTTGTGGATTTTCTCTAATCTGAAATATGAACGCTTTAAGTACTTTTTACCTAATGGTGGCCGTTTTGGTGGTCTACCAGTGCTTGCACAGATGTTAGGAGTCCCATTTTTTCTATTTCTATTAGATATTAAACTCCAGTTTTGGAAACTTGTTTTTTCACTCATTTTTCTTTGGCTTTCCCTTTCATTATGCAAGTGGATTATCTTATGTCTGGATTATCGTATGTCAGGAGATTAATATTAATTTTGCTCATGCAAAATCAATAACTTGGGCTTAATGGCCATTTCAAGTGGAAATTAAGTAAATGAAGGATGGTCTCTGACTTTTGCACACTACTGTATGTACTACATTAGTAAAATAAGTTTTAACAGAAAAAAAGCCTTCAACTGGAAAACATTCATGATATAACACCATTACTATATCATATATGTGTTACATGACTTGAAAACTTATCTAAAATCATGTATAGCTCCCTCAGGGGACAACAGGCCCCTTTCTAATGCCTGTTTTAACATGTGCTCTGATACTATCACCAGCGATGGAGCAGGCCATACAGGAAGTGTGGAAATAGCTTGTGTTAACCTACACTCTTAACCACAACACACCCGCCATTTCCCAGACTGCATGAGATCATGACATTCGTCAGTAGTCTCAGTCTGCCTTAGGCTCTTTCGGGTAAAGTCACCCGGTTTGTGCGTGTATGCTATTGTCTGGGTCCTGAGAAGGTCGGCTTGTGTTAATGTCTTGCTTGTGGATTTAGTCCTTGCTGTGCTCGGGGGGCACAGTTTTCCCACAGGCAGAAATTACGTCAACCGGGCAGACCAGGAATGTGTGTGTGTTAAGTTTTTTGGAAGGCATTATTTAATAGGTTGATTTTCCAGTGACTGATATTGCTAATTTTCAAACGCTCTCCTGTTTCTCAATTTTGCCACTAGAGGGTGTACTGATTCAGATCATTTGATCTGGTGTAACATGCTCCAGACTTGCTCTTCTACTGGTTGCTCATCCTAATATTCTCAAGCTGGTATTGGTATTGAGGCCAAACTTTTGCATACAACTGAATAGTTCTTCTTGTTGAAACAGGAAGACTACAGAACACACACACACACACACACACACGCACATATCCTTCTGGGTCCAGGGGGTGTGCTGGAACCTATCCCAGTGGTCATTGGGCGGAAGACAGGATACACCCTGGACTGGTCGCCAGTCCATCGCAGGGCAGAGCATAGAACAATTAACACCAGTTCAATAGTTTGATGTTTTGATTGTTTTCTCCTCTGCCAAGAAAAAGTAATTTTCTGAGTGTTGATTTTGTATGCTAATGACCACTGTTCTCATTGGCTGTCTGAGTGGAGGGGGCAGGGTAAGGAGTGTGGTCACTGTGCTGTATTGAAGAGGTCAACAATGGTTGCACCAGAGCTAGTATTAGAGAGACCAAATATATTCAACTTTTTACACTGGTTTACAGAGAGGGACAGATACAGTCTCTAAATCTTGAGCATGCGCCAGCCGAGCATGTGATTACACAAACCTCTATTCTATCTGTTTTGCCAATGTTAAGATAATGGAGATTTCAATGTTATGTTAGCATGAAGATAATGGTGGTTAATATTTTTTGTAGCAGCTCTCCAGATTAATTAAGCTCAGAGCTGGAAGATGCACATCACATCTGGCATATCACCGGCAAGGACAGCATAATCTCAATTCATGCCTCTCCTCATTGAGCATATAGAGTTAAAAGAAATGTCTAAATTTGAGATAGGCTCCCACAAAAATAGGGCTCTGGAAGAAAGAAGATGTCATCTGGCACCTCACACCAAATATCTAAGCCTATAAATATGTGTTGAGGTTTATGCAGGGGCATTGAAGGAAAATAAATGATGGAGAGAATTTCAAGAGGTCTTTGAGAAGTTTCTGGCATCGAGATGGTAGTGGATTCTTGTTCTCTCCTGAGGCCTGTGTTCATGTGAATGGTCCCTTATTTTCTCTGTAGGCCCTCGACCTGGTGTTGTAAAAAGCCAAACAGTTTGCTGTTTGATCTCTTGGTTTGTAGGTGTGTAGACTGTTCCGTCTAGAACATGTAGACCACTGTGTAGATAACCAGTCTGCCGATTCTGTGAGATAAGTTTGTTGATACTCCCTTACCACCTACTTCTCCTAGAGGGTATGGAAGAAGATGAGAAAGAACTGATCTCTATCTGCAATGTGATTGAACATCATATGGTGCTCAGGCTAAACAGAATAAATGGCTTGGCAGGTTATTTATGTATCTGACCAAGGACTAACAGAATCAGATGAGTGTTCTGTTGCTGCTGGAATCCACAGGGCTGTTTTACCCTTTAAAACAATAGGTCTGTTTTTCTGCTATGTTTTGCCTTGCTGTTAAAAAGACATTTGCAATTATAAACCAGAAGGGAACATGAGAGAAAGGATCTGTGTAGTGTTTTCACATTTTGGTCGATACAAATTTGACTGTTTCTTATTCAATTTACCATGTAGACAGCACATATTCCACAGAGGCCACTGTTGCCCAGTCAGGAACTAAACACATTCATGCTTCTCATCAAAACTCTAGGATCTGACAGTGAATAGCGTGTCACTATATAAGCTTAACCTTAAATGTTTTTGATAAGTGCAGTCAGACCAAACATGTTTTGTTTTGGGCACAAAGCTCAGGTTTAGGCTTTTGAGCATATAAAATTTTTACTACATTCTGTTTTTGGCCTTGGTCTGGAGGAGCAAACAAATGAAAACTTGTTGTTAACTTCCAATGACGTCAGCCCTATTTGCACCCACTCACCAGAACGCAGGAGGTGAGTCACATGTTGAGTGATTATCCTATTAGAAATCAGTATCACCTCCATGTTGTTATCTCAGCCTGTCGGAATGTATCTGCACACTGTTTCTGTTCCCAAACCACGGTAGGGTTAAAGACCTCTAGAGCTTGGTGCTGGAGACTGATTACTGGGGCATTACTTTGGCAGTGTGTAAAGCATTGCTTGCATGCTGTAAAGCTTTAGGTGGGGCCAGTAAAAGCCAGCTCTACAATGTAAAAAATCTAAACCAACTGGGCCGCTCAAGCAAATGCTTAGCAGCAGTGAGAAGGAGGAAAACACTGCAGCTAGTTACCTTTATTAGGTTAGGTAACAGGCCAGCTTGAAAGGTTTGCTAGTACAAAAAAGAGGCCAAATCTTGCATTGCTGTGTTGTTACACACGGCAGTGTCAAAGACAGTGGAATATTTAAGAAAGCAAGAAAACCATGCTCAGTTTCATTCGGTCAGGGCACACACTCCTAGTGGATATGATCTGATTATTTGACTTCATTATTTACACTATTCATCACATGGCTACCTTCGACAGAGCCATCATACAATACAAATGGGTTGGTATATGGTTGTGAAGTATTTGGAATCTCTGATGTGATAGCTGATGACATGGCCTCTGCTTTTCTCTCCAGTGTGTGGCCTATAAAGGAACAGTGAGACCAGTCCTGCGCAGGCTAAAATAGATGGAAAAAGTGAGAGTGTGTGGAATGTGGCATAAAAGCCTGACAGAGAAATACTCATCAGTTCAGGCTCTTACAGCACCATGTTCGGAATCTCACTTAAGGCTCTAACAGCAGAGCAGAATTATAGAGAATCCAAATTCTTGTCCTCATACCTGGACTCTTATGGTACAAAACAGTTTTTTGGGAAAAAAAAGTTTAGCGCTTATGTAGAGGTTGACTATTGATTTACCTCTTTTTATAAATGTTTTGGGTAGTGTGTGCTTCCAAATGTCTTCATTTAGCTTTAATCATTCCTTTAACAGTATGCAAAAGTTTTAACAACTCTGGTCAAATGACATGTTTTGTTGATTTTCTAAGTAAACAGAAGTTTATACATTTACAGAGAACACAATTAAATATGGCAGATTCAAAGGTACATTTTCTATGTATTAGCTGAGTTTAACATATTGGAAAAAAGTAAAACATAAAACATAAATCACTTTTGCACAGACTGTATTTTATGTTTTATTTCTAGACTATGTTAAATTCAGTAAATAAACAGTAACTGTGCACTGAAATGTGCAGCAGTGTGTTCTCTGTAGAAGACGTGTTAACTTCACTTAGAAAAGTAACAAAATATGTCATTTTACTAGGTTTACAGATGGCTATGAATTATAACATACAGTGTAATAAAATCTAGAATTTGACCATTTGTGCCACATTCTTTAATTATTGTTACTATATCCGTCAAACCTTTAGCTAAGGCTACCCTGTAGCATCTCTAGCACTTCTGCTAACTGACTATACAAATGCTAGCACAAAGGAACATCCAGAAGCACACAGAGGAGTCCTTCTGAAAATATTTTATTATTCAAAAATAAACATGTCTAATTAATAAAAAGTCTGAATGATGGAAGCTAGCTCAGATGAGCTAACACCAGATCTAACGCTAAAGCTAACAATGGAACTGCGAAAACGCATTTTAACATCGGTCTGTAATATTATTTATAGTTAGGCATGATATTAAAATAAGTGCTAGCAAATCCAGTATGTCCTGGAGCCAGAGTAAGTCTGACTGTTATTAGTTTTCACATTGAGCTGTGAGTGTGGTCCTCCGTATAGTTTAAGAACTTAGTGTTGTCTGGGAATGGCTGAGAGGTGTGTCAGTCATTATTTTGCAAGAGGTCAATTCACATTTTTGTTACATCTAAATGGTTATGACACTAAAAATACACGTCAATAACTACTGGAAAGTACTGAGTGATGCTCAAAGACTGTTTTGCACCACCATGGTTAGGTCCAGATTCGTACCCCGGAAGATTCATGTGTTTTTTACACATTGTAAAATGATGATGTGGTTTTGTTTGTAGCTACTTTCATTGCCACACTCTTTCTGTCCACTGCAGAAGCCTTGAATGTTAAATAGAGATTATTATTAATCAGCTTCTGTTTTTCTTAGAGTAAGATATGCAGTACTGTATCAATCTTACAGTCTTGCTTGATAATGAATTAATCCCTTAAGATTGTAATAATAAATAGTCAAATAGTCTATTTTTATAGCTTTATGTAACAAAAATGCCATTTAGTCTTTGAGATTGTGCTAAAATGTTAACAAATTCCCCCAATAATATTCAGAGACAGGCAAGTTAAGGTTGCACTACTAGACCTGTCATTCATAGCATTAAACCTAATGTGCGAAACACAGCACAACTGCTAATATAGTGCTTACGTAATGCTTAGCGGTGGAATTAGAATTTCTAGAAGGGTGAAATTTTTATAGAAGGGTGACATTTATAACATCATTTTCACCTCATCATATTTTTATAATCAATATGCTGAAATTAAATTTGTTTTAATGAATGGGTTTTTTGTCTTGTTGCTATTATCACTGAGGAAATCAATGAGTGTTTTTGCTGGTTATTTTGGTGACACAGTTAACCCTGCATGAACACACATGCATCAATTTGAACCATGGTGATGGAGAAAGTGACGGGTAAGTGTATGTATGTGAGTAAATGCGAGAGGGAGTGCAGGACTGTACATTCCTTCTTTTGGGTCAACCCTTAAGCCTGTGAGATGACTGGATTTATTTCCTGTGACCAGCAGAAGTTTCTCTTTCATCTGTGAACTGAAACGAGGAGAGCAGAAGGGGGAGGCAGGAGAAGTACAAGGTCATAGGTTGCATTCGTGTCCACAGGAGCCAAGAGGAGTGTTCCTTTCAACAGGAGTGTCCAAGAAAGATCCCTTATTATATCATAAATTTTGTCTATTTGAAAGTTGTTTATATGTGCTCATTGATTTGGTTTGTGGGGGTGCTTGTTTTACGGCTCAAAAGACAAAGTGTCTTTTAAACTTCAGCGCTAATGCTTGTGGATCAACAGGCCATCGCTCTTGTATCCAAATGATCGTTTTTGTCTGCATGAACCAATTACAGTGATATTCACAAGGCATGAATGAACACCAGCAAACATTTCCACAATTGTATCTATGCAATTGACCTCCTAACCATGATTAACCCTCAGACATCTTATTTACTGCTGGTAGTGAGGAATTCTCAGACACAAATAAAGCCTAACTAGTGTGAGTAGAGATTTTAAACACACAAGACCTTAGAGGCTTAGTCCAGTATTATCCTTGATCTTTGTTAAAGAAACCAGGCCTCAAAGTGTGTCAGTGGTGAGTCGATCTCCCCCAGAGAGAGGCTCTTTGCTCTGGCCTGGACCTCCCTGATCCCCCCCTCTTTGTAGAGGTGGAGCTGGGAGGGAAGGCCTGGAGGTGATGACATCCCCAGCAGGCCCAGCTAGAGGGAGGGAGAGGTGGGAATGCAGGAGAGCTCTAAATACATGAGTTTATTTATGTCAAAGTGCCACGGCTGTGCTGTAACTACACCACAAATCAAGGAGCAGAGCCAAGGGCTGGGATGGGAAAAGAATGCGGGGAGAATGTGAAGTGGATTTGATAAGTGATGCAGCTGTGATTGTCTCACTTTTAGCTAAACATCACCCAAACATGGAGAAATTAATCACCCATTGGTTACATCAAGAAATTCCCAACATCCTCAAGCCGCAAAATGTTAACACTGTGTCTGGTTGAATGTAATTCCCCTTGGAACAAACATTTTACAAAGACCACTACATCAACTGTGAATTCTTGAGCATTTAAAAATGTCATATGTTTATCAATAGAGCAAAAAATGTGCTTTATCAACATGACAACTAGAAAATGAAAGAAACTGAGATTTTCTACTTAGTCACAGGAATCCTTTTTTTTGTAGTTGTTGCATATTTTGCACTACTGAGCTGTGTGAGAAGAGAAATGTAGCAAAAGTCACACAGGCACAAGGTCAGTTTTTAGACAACAGACTCACTGCTGGCAGTGCTATGCAATAATTTTGCTTCTTTTCAAGCAAAGTTTACCATTCAGACCTTCAGCCAATACAAATTTTTATTCAATCACATTTCCTGAGTATAACTGGCCAATCTTTTTGCGGGTTCAGGTGTGGGAGTTTGAACAACTGAATTCACAAAGACTGGGCTAAAGACTGACCTTTCCCAGGTGGTGCTTTAAGCTTTCTTGAATACAACATTTGTAGGGGGTCTGTTCCTGTATGAGGTGCTTGGTTTGGCTACATTTACAGCACTACTCTGATTCAGGGGTGATGAATTCCAGCATGCAGTGTGCAATTCTGAGATATCATACTTTATCTGCAGTCTATAAATAAATAAATAAATAAGTAAAATAAAGCAACTACCATATGTGCTATTCTTACCATTAGTGCCCTAATTATGTTAAAATGTGACATTGCCTGTTTCTAGGTATAATGCCAAACTGGGCCATAGAAAATAGAGGCTCTATGAATTCCAGACGACAACTGTGGCGGTTCTCCAGAACTCAGAAGAAAAACCCTGCATCTCCAACAACAAGAAAAATGAAGATGTTTTTATTCCAACAATGACGATTTAAATGTAGCATTCTGTTTCATTTCTCTTGACCCACCAGGGGCTCTCACCTAGAGTGAAAATGATGAAGGCCTAGGCAGCAGCACTGAGCTTACTGTATGAGAGTCATCACCAAATAATTGCTACGCAGAAATACACACCATAAATACTATGCTTTGGGTGGCAAACCACCAATTTTGATAGTGGCTGCTGGACGGACTTAGGCCATAGATCTCCACCACCCAACACAAAGCCATTGTTCTGAAAGACATTCATTCCTTTCACCAAAGCCAACAAATAATTGCCCTGTCTGCCAGATAATGGGGAGCATTCTGCATATCCATGAAGGCAGCCAGTTCAAAACATTAATTAACATACCCACAGGATAAAACAGGAATTTGACACCTGAGCTTTCCAGACTCCACTGATCACAGATAGCGCGTATTGCTGTCCCACATTTACCCCAGGTAATCACCTGTAGAAAGTGATCTTCAGTGAAATCCATTTAAGGTGAACCTAAGCATTTATGGGCAACTTCCTTTACCAAGCAGGCAATACAGGAATAGACTGAAAACTGAACACCACAATGAAATTGATCGTCTGCAAGAATCAGAAAACATTTTCCAGAGATACATGTCCTGGGTAATCTCTGACTCCTGGCTTACAGTCCATTCGTTGTCCCTGTTCACTGTCTAGTGGCATAGCTAAAAATCAGCTGCATTGGGCTGCTAGCCTCAATACCCCTACCTAGGGCAGGTCTTTCCTGTCATGGTGAGCCCCTCAGGATGGAAAGCAGCAATTCTGAATTCTGTACAACAAGAGCAAAAGGACTGAAGGCATAAAGTAGCTGATCTTCCTCATTGTGAGCTAATGGATTCAGCCCCAACAGGCTGGGTAGATTCTACAGGGTGAACCACAGGTTTAGAGATTAAAGTCTGTGCAGTCCAACAGATCCACAGAAGCCATTCTGTACCTGTCCCAAAATACGTGGCCACTCTCCTGGTCAGTAAGTCCAGCACCTGGTTTCTCAGAGGTGCTGGGAATCCACTGACCTTGTGCCCACCGGTCATTAATGGAAAAAACTGGGGCTATATGACTATGTCAGCAAATGACAGTGCAACAGTACCAGCAGAAACAGTTTTGACACTAACACCTGAACAGCCCTTAACACTAGCTGGTTTAAGTGCTTTATGGCCACCAATTACAATTACTCAATGATAATTACTCACTGACTCCTAACTTATAATTACTCACTGACTCTCCCTGCATGAGGGGATTATCTTCAGGGGCACACCATCAAGGAGAACATTTAAAGGTGTATAGGTCTTGATTCAAGAGAGTAAATTACAACAACAATGGAACATTTTTTCCTCCTTGAACTAGCTTTCCATTTCCACACATCAAGGGTATTGCCTTACTTCGTTATTTGGATATAGATAATAAAAGCATGAAATGATGCTAACTTTACTTGAGGTGAGATCAAACACTTGATAAAGCCTACATCTCAATTTAGCACATTTAGTAAGATCCTTTTTCATCGCTAAAACAACAATTTTGCAAGTTGTTAGTAACAGTGAATACCATTGCTATAGGCTAGTTCATCTTGGGGTTGTTGTGCTTGCTTTCAGCAACTTAGCTAAAAGATGTAAACATCAAGAAAGGGCTACAGTACTACTCTCCCCTTTGGCAAAATATTGATTTGACCACTTAAATGGCCAGGGCCCACTGGCAGGCCCAAATTTTTATTACACATTTCTATATCCTAAGAATAGCTCAGCTAGTATGCACTGAAGCCCCTGTAGTTATTGATTAATAAGTATTAGTGTGTAATTAGCCTGGGATTTTAAGGGGTTAATCTACTTGGCAGGTTATGATGACATACCATTACATTCACTTATTCAGAGTGACTTGTCACCTAATCATTCTATCCAATTACTCTCCAAATACTTCTTTGCATAGCAGTGGTGTTTGACCATATCCAGCATCAAACTCCTATGCTTGACAGTAAAGTTGCAAACCTATAAACACTTGGCATTCAGTTTATACTGCTTTGCTGTTGTTAGAATAGTCAAGAGTGTCTTTGCTGGGTAGGTTTTTTTTTTGATGAGCTTCCACAAGTTTTTGAGTGTGCAGAGTAATGTGGCGTTGGGGTGTGTCTCATAAAATGACTTCTAGAAGGTCGATGTAAACACAGACAAGCCTTCCAGTCCATAGTACAGCTTTCCAATGGATTATCAGGGACGTGATACACTTGTGCTGATGTCATTGCCAAAACAATGATAATTTTAATCATGTTTTACATATTTTCCAGGTTATCTGTATTAGCATAAAAAGAAAAAAACAAATCATGTAATGCACCGTTAAGTCTCCATGGCACTGGAGCTGCCATACAGTGATGTGTAACCATCACCATGAAGTGCTTGTGTTTCTCTGTGTCGCAATGTAAACTGTTCAGCTACATCTGGAACTGCCAGAACAGCAGTAGACCCAAGGGGATGACTGCTGAAGCAGCTGTCGTCATTCTCAATAAGCTTAGGAGAACAAGAAATGAGCTACTCAGACTGATGCAGGCAAGGACGCCAGAGATGTCTCGGGTCAATGAGGCCATCTTTGCAAGTGCGAGTCCATGGACAGGCCTATGAACTGAACATTTGTGCCAGCGTAAGGGAGCTTTTTTTCCTGATTCACAGCTTGACATGCTGTGGCAGAGCTGTCTGTTGAAGCACACACAAGCCAATTGTCCAGGGAGTGAAGAAATCTACTTTCACGTCCACTTTTAACAGTCCCAGTATGGGCTGCACACCTCTGGTGAATGCTCTCAGGAATCATGATAGGCCAAAGGGTAGAAATTTGAAAGGATATGCCTGACTTTAGAACAGAATAAATTGCCTGTCAAAAATAAATTGAACCTTCTGAACAACACAGTCGGTTTCTTTGATGGTGTCTGTGCTGAAGAGCGAGTGTACTTCCACGCAAAAATAACTGTAACCTTGAGCTGAAGACCTACTCTAAAGCCCTATGAAACTGTCACCAGAACCCATGGATCCAGCGTCAACATGTGGCTTTGTGCTAAATATTGTCAGGCACAAAGTCACTTTTGTCAGCCCTGGAAGTGGCTGGCAAGCAAGCAAGACAGGCACAGACCAAGAGATGCACTGCGCGGATAGGTTAGCAAGACAGTCTAGAGAGAGGTGCTGCAATTCACTCGTGTGTTTTTTTTTTTTCTTTTTTCAGATGGATGAGTTCCTTGCGTAATTTGTGGATTCCTACACAGCGCGTGTAGTGATCATATAGCACAAACTGGCTCTGCACCTTGCATCTGAGACCTTTGTGGGGATGATGAAGATGAGTAGATGCATAGTGGGAGGGGCAGTTTATCAGTCATGGCTGGGTATGAGACAAGGTGAATCATCAGAGGAAACACAGTAGGAGCAACTAGGACGAACAACCCTGGCACCACTGGCAGACACATCAGGGTGTTTCTGCTTGAAGACAGACATCAAGTAGTTCCTTGACAGCAGGCTTCATACTACTCAGCAGAGTAGAATGAATACCTCAGCAAAACTAGCATATGGGAAATGGACCTATGTACTCCAGGCCTGCTACAAAGCTATGAGCCTTAACAAGGACATCACCCATATGCTCACAGTGTAAGTTAGAGCACGGTAAGTCATCTGGGGAAATCACCAGAGAGGCCATAGCAACGAGTTCTATCATAGTCATGAGTGCTTTAGCTGCCACGCTAGGCTGATGGTGTGAAAAAAAGCCTCTACAGGTGCTAGTAATCTCCTTTTCATAATCACCGTAGGCATGAATAACAAACTCAGGAACATCAGAGTTTCCTGGCAGAAAAAAACATGCTAGCCCTTGGGATCAAAATAAGAAAGGGTGTATAAGACTACATGGCCAAGGCATAGCAAACCATAGTGAGTTATTAATGAGTTAGGATCCCTTGAGTGTACTGAGACTAGAGCCAGGGAGCCACTTCTGGAGTCCAGGCCAGTGGTTGAGTAATCCTCAGCCTTTTTTGTAAGCCCTTGTGTTGCACTCTCTGTGTTGCATTTCTAAGAACTGTCTGAAAAGTTAGCCCCTGAAACCAGCTCCAGTCCAGCAAGGCTTTTCCACCTCTGGGACATCTAAATAATGCTACAACTGATGCATAGGTCATTTAGATTATGTCTCAGGTGATCTGCATTGTGGAATGAATAACACACCATGTGGCTGTTGTTAAGGTTGTTGAAGCTATGCTGATGGAGCAGCTAGCACTAGGACCAAGTTAAGAATGTAGGACCTTGGAGGGGACCAGCTCTGTGTTTTCAGAGGGCTGAACAAAAGCAGCTACTGCTAAAACAAGGAGTTCAGAAGATTATAGTCCAACAGAAATACTCATGTGTCTCCACTGGCAGTATTATCAGCGGCTCCAGCCCAAGTTAGTGATTCCAGCCTGTTAGTCTGGGGAAACCAGCATTAACATCCAAAGCTAATGTTGTGTCCATAGTTGTTAAGGCACCGCCTTAATTCTTCAGCCCACCAACCACTGCTTAGCAACCATTGCTATCTGCCATTGCCTCAAGCCAGTGTGTTATCAGTGCCTGTCATGTCTGTAACTAGCATGAGGACACAGAGGTTTATGGTAGATTCAAAAGGGTTTTATGAGATTCATTGTGGAAACAGCAAAGAGACTACACAGACAGTAGTGACTGGTTCTTAGCCGACCTCAGGACAGCTGTGCTTTGGCCACAGACTGAAACGCCTGCTATGTTTATCTCTGTACGAGACTAACATTACCCAGAGTGACATTGGCTTCTTGAGGTATCCAAGTATGAAGAACATTCTATAGGCCAACATACAACATAGCTATGATATAAATGTGAGAGTTTATGATTAACATAAAAATGGAGGGATCGAAAAGGAACAAACGAATGGAAATTGTGCTTAACAATTATGTATGGGTAAAAAATAAATTATTTGGTTTAAAAATAAAAAAAACCCAAAACAAAACAATAAAATAAAACTGAAGGAGTTGGTCAGTTTTGGTAATTACTTTATTCAGTATGTGATGTTAGTCACTTCTTGCTTATTTTGATATATTAATTTGTTATTTTAGATTAAAATCATTTTAGTTTAGATGAGATGGACCTGAGATTTGTATGTGATATCTCAGAAATGTTTGTGGTCAGGAATAGTGAGGAATACTTCATTTAGTCTCAAGACAAGACAAAGATTTTGACAACTGGAATGTTGATTGCTGAGACAAAGATATCTGGTCATTTATCAGGAGATCTGAGATTGGTGAGAAAGTTACAAATTGCACTAAAGCACTAAGCTGGCACAAAGTTACAAATTGCTGTTGAAACTTGCTCAGTTTTGTCATTTTAGATTTTGCATCCCTAAGGGTAGAGTGGATGAGCTTGTAGTGTAAGGTAGGTGTGAGTGAGGTAGGATATGGCCTAGAATGGAACTGGGAATAAAACTGTGCTGTTGTCAGAGTGTGGAGGACAGCTACTTGATGACCTGAGGAGAGAAACTGTTCTATTGTACGGTATAGGCCCATATACACTGGTATTGCTTGCCAGATGGCATGGAAAGAAACGCACAGATACTGAGCTGTGCAGGGCCTCTAACATCACTGATGTAAAATACGTTATAACTTATCCTCTACAGCACATGTGTCAGGCTCCAGTCCTCATGGGCCAAAGTACTGCAGACACAGTACACTGCCTCATTAAACACACCTGATTAAGCTCATCAGTTAATTAGTAAGGTCTTCATGTACTAAATACAGAGCATTAGATGAGTGTAAAAGCTAATCTCTGCAGCAATTTGGCCCAGAAGGTCCCCAGTTTGACAGGATGCTCTACAGGATGTAAATGAAGCATAAAATGTGGCCTATGCAAACGTCATGGCACATTTTATATTTTTTTATCAATCATAAACTCAGCCAATAGATAAATTGTGCACTAAAATTTAAGTGTGTTCCCTTTAGAGGATATGTTAACTTAATTTCAGTTAAACAAAACACATCATTTGACCAGGGGTTATCAAACATTTGCATACAAAGGTTTGCCCCTTCAGACTGTCCTGATTTGCATTTCTGTCACCCTGCTCCAGTTCAGTCAAAGCATGATAACAAGTTTCTTGACTGAGAAAGGCAGTTTTTGTTTCAGCTGTAATGGTGGCAGCTGATTCCATAATTTTGGGATATTTTATATGAAATAGCTGTCTGTAACAGAGCCTGTTCTCAGTGAAGATGTCCCCTGGCTCATAGCTGGTGTAAAATGTTTGCTACAGTTTCTAAACTACAGTAAATATCCACCCAGCATTTGTGTCCAGGGGATGATACACAATGAGTGATGTCATTTTTCTTAAAATGTGCTGCCTCCTGAGTTTTGCTGGTAAGGTGATGTAACTCTTCCTGTTTATGTTCATGCATCTTTGCCAGGACTGTGTGAGATTAATTGATGTCACTGCAGGAAAACTAAATCTACACTTACATTTACCAAATGTTTTACCCCTCCTATTGCTTTAGCTCCCTCTTCGTAACTCCATCTCTCTCTCTGTCTTTCTCTGACACTCACACACATTCACACAAAGCAGTGTCTGATGATCCTCCTCCCGTGTCTTAATAATGCCCTTACTCTGGGCGCTCTGCCATGGCCTGGATTGAGTGCCAGAAGAATGCACGCTCGTGTATCTGTCTCTGTGGCAGAGAAAAGTAGCTTTCAGCTCAGACTCTATTCATTCAGTTACTCTCAACCTAATGTGACACCATTACTTTCTTTCACAGTGAACTCCTCCAGGAGAAAATGTTTTGACCTCCTCAAATTCTCATTATCATGTGGCTGCTTCATCCTACCATTTAAATATGGATTTAGCCTGGAACTCTCACCACAAGTCTAATGATAAAGGCCTTTTGGAAGCTGATACCTTTGTGTTTGAGGCCCGAGTCTTCTCTAATGCTGACAAGTGCGCTCTCTGTGTGGGTGAGATGTGTTAAAAAGGAGGGATGGATATGTTTAACCAGGCAAGATACTGAGGCCTGTGTGTTTCTATTGTCCAACATTATCAAACTTTAACAGCACTTCAGGCCTGAATGCTGTGTTCTTTGCCATGGCAACAGTGTTAATAATGTTGTTTGAGGGGGCTGTGTGTGTGTATGTGAATGTGAGGGTGTGCGGTGTGGCACAGTGGGGGATGTTGGACATAAAGGGGCGAGTGCTGGGATGAGAGTTGCGGATTTTGAGAGAGCTCTGTGATCCGTGGCCGAAGCACCCAGAAAAACAGCATTACTTACTCAGGCATGTGCTGCTGAGGTTGGTGTGAGTGAAACAGTGTTTCAGCACAACTTCTGTGCAAAATGCAAAACGGATAGAGTTAAAAGTCAAGGAAAGGTTTTGCTGAAACCACTGAGAGGGCAAATAGCACAAGAACTTATATTTTATACCTACCACAGTATCTAAAATACATTATTATCTGGACTGTTGGCCTTAAAGTCCTAATCTAGAATGTCTGAAACAGTGTTGCACCACCCCAGTACCAGCTCTGAGTTTACCAATGGAAAGCTTGGCAAACAGACATATAAGGCAGTCATGTTGTTTAAGACGAATAGTGATAAAGCAATGCATAACAGTGGCTTCAATGCGTGTGAGAAGTGTAATACGAGACTGGATGAGGGCTGCTTTTTATCAGGATCGCTATCTTGTGAAAGTTTCAGAATTACACAAACAGTCAGAACACTCCCCCATCTTGAGCCATTCACGATGGATTTGTTATTACACAATGGGTTTTAATATATTAGAGTACCAGCCATAAAACTACACAGGATTCTTAGGCTCTTTCATTCACTTTTGTTTGACAAAAATTACACAGAAAAATTTCTAACCATAGAACTACATAAAAAATCAAGGCTGAGCTTGAAGTTTAATGTATTGTTTTGGTATTCAGTGACCTTGTAGCTCCATGTTCAAGTAAAAAGAAAAATAAGCACCATAATTCTTGCTGTATGTTTTGTTTTGAAGTGTTTTCAATAGGCTCTGTTGGTCCCATGCCTTTGTAACAAGAGAAAGAGCGAGAGATTGAGTGAGATGGAGTTCTGCTGAGGGGACTGGGGGCTCAGGGGGGTGGATTAGTGGCATGGGGTGGAGGGTATCATCTTACATTTCCCTCAGGGACAGCCACATGACCTCACAGAGAAGGGAAGGGAGGGGAAAAAAGATGTTGTACTACGGCCTGAGCTCTCTCAATGAGAACCACATGCAGGAACGAGGGGGAGAGAGGGAGGAGAGGAGGAGGAGGAGGAGGAGGGCTGTGACTAAAGCCTGTCTCTCAGAGAGGAGTGTGTGCCGTGTGGATCTCGCTTGATATTTTCACCAGGCAGCGCAGAGGAGAGGACCTGAGAGGAAGTGCCTCGTTGCTCATAGGAAGAGTGCAGGAGTGTGCATGTGTGGAGTCCAGCAAACCGAGACACAAAGGAATACAAAGCTTTTCTGAAAAAAAGAACTGCTCTGTCAGCTCTAGAAGTCCAGTGAAGAGACTGTGCTGTTGGACAGAAAGAAGAGGTACTCCAGTCCAGGAGGAAAGCAAGAAACAGAGGAAAGAGAGATGTCAAGTGCAATTCTGAGACGAAACTCCAGCAAGCAAGGCTTGCAGAACCTCCTAAGGTGAGGCACTAGTCTTTGAATGTAAGATAATTTAATTACACAGTAGGGATTCATGTTTATAGAGAACAGAGTTTTAGAGGCATAGTTTGTTGGCTATCTTGTGCTGGCTCTTAATTAGTCTACAGGGTCAAAGTTAATGACTAAAGAATGGGCCTGACATTGAAGATGTGTGGTTGTATGTTTATAGCTCCTAATTATTTCTAACATTTTCATATTTACTCATATTCCATTCAGTATCTTGCATTGTGTTGCTACTGTGTCATCTTGAGAAATCCAGCAGGGAGTTGTCACCAAGCTTG
>JAILXH010224371.1:28854-46521 GCA_023558415.1 Piaractus mesopotamicus | reverse complement strand
ATTCCATTCAGTATCTTGCATTGTGTTGCTACTGTGTCATCTTGAGAAATCCAGCAGGGAGTTGTCACCAAGCTTGAATTATACCTTTCACAATAGTTCATTTAACCTGTCCCTTACTATTCTTACAAAAACAGCCCTGTTCTTGATCAGTTTTTGTTCACATCCAGAGATGTTCATCTTTGTTGGGCCACACTGAGTATCATGGCCCATTTGTGGTTTGTTAAGTGGGTGTATTGTTTCTTCAGAAGATGCCAACTGGTTGTAGAGAGAGAATAGTGTGAGGTGAGTATTGGATGGGTGCAAGGGCCCTCTGATTAGAGCCTGGGAGAGGTGATATGATGACCTGGAAGTCTGGAATAATGAGATGTGGCAAGACTGACTCTGGGCCACCTGGAGTTTAGGGCCTTGCTGACTTTTGCAACAGAATTTGGGCAACACAAGAAGAGTCATACACATTGAGATTCTTAGTTATTCTGTATGATTTCTGTATCCAATGCTCAGTTTAAGTACACATACAAGATGTTCTCTTTGCACAAGTCCAGTATACATTCTTTGAAATAAAGGTTCCTATATGGTTCTTGGCTTGAATGCAAAGGTAGGAAAAATAGTTACTTGACATTTCATTGAGTTTCTTTAAAATCACATCTCATTTGAAAGGTTCCCATCCATTAAATTGTTCTTCAGGAAAGCAAAAAGATTTGAGTGAATCTACATAGCATGACTTTCTCATGTAATGTCATACTATCTATATCAACATAATGTAAAGCAAAAAGACTATGTTGTGAATAAATGAATCAAGACTAAAGCTTGAGGGAGAGCTTTGAGTTGGCCCATATTCATATCTGTAGAGACAAGACTTCAGGTGGATCAGGTGTGCTTTGTTAAAGGTATTTCAAGAGCTACACACAGGTTGCATTGTAGAGGGTGTATTCGTTTCTCAGGGCTTTTCAGAGCTGCCAAAACAGTTCTTTCTCACAGTCGACAAGGTGGTTTTGCAGTCGAATGCCCATCTTTATTGTCACTGCGCAGACATGCACTTGGCACATTACTAATGATGACATGTACACAGCGCTCTTGATATTGCAGATACAGTTCACAGCTTTTTGAGAACCATTACCTTCACGCTTTCACCTTCTTTGAATAAGTAAGTAGGCAACCTAGAAATTAACGAGTCACAATACTCCTTTATGAAGGTGATTTTCTCTGATATTGGCACATATCTCAGACACTCAGCTACGGTTGCTCTTATGTATGTTTCAGCATTTGTTGGAAATAGAAGGCAATAGATTTTAGCATGCTCAGGATGATAAAATGCAGGAGTGTCTGGCTAAGCTGTACACTTATCAGCTGGTACCACTGAGTATAAGAGAGATGGATTGTTCTGGCATCTTGCACACTAGTTCGAAGGAATTTCTCTTACTTAAAGCAAAACAATTGCAGCTGTTAGTACAGCTCTTCCAAACAGCCTTAAAATTTGTGGGCTCTGTCATGTTTACTACCACCACAACAGTGGAGCCGAGGAAGTGTGTCATAAAATAAACCAGATAAGGAAGAAAGAGAGAGAAACTGCGACTTGAAGGCAGATAAAAAGTGTTTGTGAGCCCATCAAGTAATAAGCAGCTTGTGAGTTTGCCAGAGGGGGCATATGATGTATCACCGTGATCTGGATTGAATCAGCCTAGTTAGAAGGCTCTCCTATCTACACCAGCTTTGATCACAGAGTGATCTCAGGCATGAAGCACGCAGGTGCGAGCTGTGATCAATGTGCGTCTAGTATGGTGTGTGAAGAAATTGCTTTTGAAACTGGTCTGGGATCTAGACGCATACAATGACTAAAACATCTGTGTATGGATTATAGAGAGGTTATATAGTTTTTTTTAGGTGGAACGTCCATGAATGGATAGACGATCAGAGTTTAGAAGAGGTGCAGTCTATGTGCTACTGTGGTGATAGCTTTAAATTGATTCATCTACGGACTGAAATGTCTACGTGGATTGTCTCTTACTGCTGACTAATCCGCATTAATAGATTCTCTCAGTGTGTGTTGAACCATGACCTGTATGATCCCTAGGCCTTACATTGCCCTCTCTTCTGTTTACGATACTGTGATAAGAGCAGCAGGAATGCAGGTTGGAGGGGGTGGGGGCTTAGCCTTTTGAGTGAAAGGGGCAATAAACTCTCTGCCATCCCCATGGCAGTGTGCTTTTCCAAAAGTTGATGGGCTTCAGGAGCAGGGAAAGGTAAACAGTCCTGGGCTTCACTGCACTGGGCTTTGTTTAGCTAAGCACAATCCGACCCATCGCTTCCAAACGTCTATGTTCCAGTCGATTCCTGTTTCACTGTCCACTGGTGGAGTAGTTTATACCAAATATTATGCAAATACTAAACTGACTCAGTACCAGTATTAACCCAGACCCCTTCTGCAGCTAGACAAGTGGAGCCTATGGGGTTCCAGACCGCAGCCAAAGGAAATGGGCTGTGCACACTTTAGACTCTGTTGGGGTCTGGACACTCAGACATAACATGCTGAATGGCGTCTTCAGATGCTCAAAGGATAAAGCCCTCACTCGGCCTAAACTGTCCACATTGCCACCAAAGATGTTTGAGTCATTCATTGGTAGTGAGGGACATGTAAATAAAGACAGATATTACGCATGTTTTGGAAGATACGTCTAACTTTAGAGAGCTGCCATTTGTCTTAGTGCAGAGAGACATACTTTAATTGTCACAACCATCCTTTTTCCACTTTTTAAATTACAAGTTTGTAGATGTAATAATTAGCATGAATTATTGCAGGGGGACTTTCCGTATGTTTAAGTGGTGCTCTGAATTTCCACAAGCTGCTCTGGGTACACTCAGTGACTTGTGTGAGGAGTTTGTCAGCAGGGAGACATTAGAGTTGTTGGTCTGGGTCAGTAACTCTCTTTTACTTTCAAAATGTGGCTCACTACGATGACATCATCTGGCTCAGCTGCTTACAAACCCCAGTGCCCTAAACCTCAGATGGCCTTGCATGTAGGAACAGGGAGGAAGTAAGAGCACTCACTGGTTGACTTGCAAAAAAAAAGGAGCATTTATCTTGTTTTTTTCCTGAAGACAAAGGCCAGAGAGAAAGAAGCATTAAGATGTGTTCAGTAGAGGGTGTGTATCTTTGGTTTCCTGGGAAGAAAAGAAAAAAGCTGTTAGGGCAAGATGGTACAGCTGGTCTTCTAGCAGCCAAGGATAAGTTTACTTAATTTGGCCAAAACATTGGTTTTGCTAACCTGTTTTTCAGGAATAATGGTTGTCACTGCATATAAGGTTGTCATGTAGCTTAATCTTGGGTATCGCTCAGATTTTCTATCTTACTATCCGCTGAAGTTCTAAATACAGATATGAGAAACAGACCTAACTGCATTCATGCTGGTGCGTTTATTTGTGTTTTATGTGGAGACATGTCCTGCTGTGTTTCTTGCGGTTGTAAACTGTCCCTCAACCCATGTCGGACTCCAGGTGCTGTGAATGCTGGGTATTGTAAATATTTTCTTCTCCATTCTCTGTCCATAAATACCAGCCTCAACTCAAAGCTCTCCGAAATGTTCCTGCACCACACTTCCAAAGGAAAGTAGGGTTTGTCTTATACATTCCTTCAGACTATAAATCAAACAAAATTGGCATTCGCTGTTGTTAAATGCACATGGTGAATAAAGTGTCTCACTGTGAGTTTAGAGGGGGTTCTAAATCTCCAGTCTGCTCCGACAGATCTTTTATAGTGTCAATTATTTTTTTGATCCTGATGCAAAGCATTTTCTGTCTCTGGAGATAGTTTACAGGCCATTCTCACTGCGATAGAGGTATGAAATTCATAATTTCAGACATACTTACTACTGCAGTATGTGTTGAAATGTTGAATGAGTGCATCAGTTTCACATGTATATCAACAAAATAATGGTCAGAAATAAGCAAGCTATAAGATGTTTACTATGTTGATGTAATACAATGTGTATTGTGGAACCAATGTATGCATTTGAATTGACTCAAAGCACTATTTTTTCATTGTAGTTTTGTGATCTGTTGTGAATGCTGCGTTGTTAGCTTCATTTTCATTACCATATTAGTCAGATAACACAGAGACTAATTGTGCTAAAAACATCATACCACACCAATACCACTAATACCAGCACCAACTAAATCATTTACCCAGACAGTCAAGTTGGTGTTTTTACAGAGGTTAGTTTGACAGTAATGGTGCAAACAGTTAGTGCTGTGATGACATTTTTCAATCGCATTACCAACATTGGCCTCTACCTGGCATATGCAAGAGTGACCAGTTTGGGTTTTGCAGCCATCGACTAACTGTCTCCTGCTACATGTTTGGGCTTGCTCTGCTGTGAATTAGCAAATGCAACAATAGCCAAAAGCATTCCCTCAGCGAAAGCGAATGCTTAGCCTCCCTCCCTATCCATTCTGCCCCTGGGCTTAGCTGCATTATGCTTAGGAAGCAGAGTCAACAGAGTGTCGGGAAAGGTGATATATGCGAAGCGTGAGCCAGATTCTTAAGTTTTTTTCTTTCCCCTTGAGTAGTGAGAACTACATGAGAATAAGTAGTAGTCTGTTCTGTGAGTGTGCACACTGAATATTTAGACTGTACTGGAAATGACTAGGTGAGGACAAAAGATGGCTTCTATTTGGTTAAATGGAGGCAGATTGTGTGCTCAGACAAGAACGAAAGAATAGAGCGATTTGTGAGCCTGTCGCTGCTAGACAAATCACAGCAAGATGAATGACCTCATCTCCGTCATTGACGTCATACAGGTGGCCTGTGCCAGAAATGAAATAATCCCACCACACTGATTAAGAGGTTTAAATAATGAGAGACCATAAAAAGCTTTGGTTAAATGGTTGATCTCACCACATGCCATTCTATGGTGGTGTGCTTCTTTAGTACTGGAGTGAACTGTTAAATGAACAGAGATTTTGCTTTAGCCTAAGTCTGGTCAGCTGTGTCGTTATTGTGACTTATGATTGTGACTGCGTGAAATATGAAAACAAAGACCGAAAGAAAAAGGAAAGACAGAGAAAGAGGGAGAGAGAGAGCGAGTGGTTCTACTGCAGTGGTCCAGCTGGCTTGTAACCCTTTCACCCCTTTCCCCTCACTTCCCATGCTACTCACTCTTCCTGTGAGAATGCCCGAGGACATGGTTTGGCTGAAGCAGACATATCACAATGCTGAGAGCAAGGAAAAGAAAGATGTTTAGCAAGCCAGAATGCATGTCCCTTTACAGCAAAATAGCTAATACAAAAATGTGGCAGGAGGACAAGACAGCCTCCTTTGTGATCATGGGGAAAATTTATGGACCTCCCCTGTAATACATGTTCTTAGGGCAAGCTGTAAAGCCACTGGAGCAGATTGTGACTCTACTGGTGAGCAGGTCTGGTATGCATTAAGGGCCCATTAGTGACCCATGCATGCCCTTAATTGAACCAGAAGCTGCCTTGGTGTTTATTGTAATATGACACCAAGACTCCCAGATGGAAGCAATTGCCAAATCCCTCAAGACTGACCCAAAGGCAAATAGGATAACTCATACCCTAGGCGAAGAGTAGATACTTTTCCTTGCCAAAAAGTTAGTGACTTTTAATGTTATCAAATGTAGCTTGACCCTCAAAATGTAGAGAATTACCCAAATAGTCAACATTCTGGTGAGTTACACAAGGCATTCTGGTTTAGTCTAAACACACTTTCCTCTACCACAACCACAAACATGTACACACACATGCTTGCACATGCCCAGGGATGATGTGTGGGGCATGCATGTGTGTGCGCGCATGTATACGTGTGTGTTTACCGGTTAGATAAACACAGGCGTGCATCAATATCTCTAGTATGAGTGCGTGTGGGATGTCATCGCTCAATCACGGCTGTTGTTGAACTCCGAAGCAGATGTTCCATTGGCTCCCTCTCTCATCCTGCAGACTTAACGAGCCATTGTTTAGAGAATCTTCTAGAGGCACTCATGGATGACTCAGTGAATCAGACTGAGCAGTACTGCTATGGACTGAGGGTTTTTTATTCTGATTAAATTAAGAACAGTGGTCCTTCCTTGGTCAGACGCAGGCGTAGTTGTCATTCACTAGGAAAGGAGTTTAACATAAGGCTATATTGACTATGTGTGAAATACCGATGCTAATCTGGTTAATGCTGATGTTAATGTTAATTCAGGGAGGGGGTTTAGCAAATGGTCCAGTGGGTGAGCTGGTTCGCTACCCTGAGGCTGACCAGTGCTGCAGCTGTAGTTAATATTAAAGGCTGAAATGGCATTTTGAGCACTTTGTGGAGACTAAAATATAACACTGTAAAATTGACATTTTCCTGAATTTGGATTTGAGCATGTCTTTCTCAGTCAGCCTTATTTATAACCAAACGCCATGAATTATTCTTAATTCTAATTTAAAATTTTGGGTCCAAAGTGCTAATTAGGAGTATTTCACGTTTGTTGTCAATCACTAATGAACGTTTACTCTATAGTTGTTAGTCACTATAAGATTCAGAGTATATTTTAGAGTTTTTATTCACTTTAGATGTTTATTCTATCTCTGTTGTTTTTGTTATATCTTCATAGTTCTTATTCACTATAAGAGTGAGAGTTTCTTCTATAGTTGTTATTTACTATAGGAGTGAGAGTTTAATTCTATAGTTGTTATTCACTATAGGAATGAGAGTTTATTCTATAGATCTTATTCACTGTATGAGTGAAAATGTAATTCTATAGTTCTTATTCACTACAGGAGTGAGAGTTTATTCTATACTTGTTGTTCATTATAAGAGCGAGATTTTTATTTGATTATTATTCACTGTGGGAGTTAGAGTTAGGTCTATTGTTATTATTGGCTATAGGAGTGAGATTTTATCCCATGTTTTTTCTTTTCACAGAGTGACAGCCCAGCGCAGTATGGAGGATGCAGAGGAGATTGAGCGGGAGCGTCGACGCAGGGCTCGAGAAGCTCTCCGGAAGGAAAGGAGTCTCACTGGATCTTCCGGGTCCCCTCAGGACAGCTCAGTACCGACTGAGGATTGTCTGTAAGTTCATTTTGATGCATTAATGTTGATTGGTGAATTTAATGTTAATGTGATTTGTTTCTAGTAATCTCAAATACATAACTCTCTCTCCCTCCTCATATAACATGGAGCCATAGCTACCCTTTCATTATTACCTAAGCAGTGAAGAATGTTCAGTACAGCATGGCTGGGAAAAGGGCTGCATGGCCCTTTAGCCCTCAGCCCAGCATACGCTTTGTATGTATAACTTCCACTTTGTATCAGAGGAGCGTAATTATGGGTCGTCTGGTCACGGGCCACACCTCTCAGACGTGCCAGCACAGACGCAACTATCTGGCCCCTGTGAATCAAACTGTTTAGAGTAGAGAGCAAGTTGATTTAGACTGCTCTGTAATTATGTTGTGATCATAGAAGAGTCTTGGCTTTGAGCACTTGAGCTTTTTAAGCACTTGTAAGGACTCATAAGCATCCAGGCAAACATTCTGTAAACCTATAAAACAAATTTTGCTTAATTTTTAATCAAATTGTTAAAGTTTTTATTTAAAAGATTTGTATATCGTCTGCCACTGCATTAAATTATTATTATTTGATATAAATAAGCTTTCAAATGTTTTCATTTCAGGATATTTTAATGTATAGACAGCCGTCAGGGATGCAGTTGGTCCATTAAAATGGACATGGTTCATTTTATCCCTTTTCATTAATGAAATATTTCTGAGGCCTGGAAAAGTACAGATGATTTTGCTTTGATTAGGTCCATAAAAACCTTTAAAGGTGCAGCGCTCAGTATTTAAAAATATTTTACAAAAAGAGAAGCGCAAGGGAAAGACCAGGGAATGAAAAACAAGAACAAGAATATGTGTACCCTATTTATACAGGTGGTCAGTAAACAGTACTGGATTTATACAGGATCATATAGGTCATACAGCAAATGTCTTAAACATAATAAAATTTCTTCTCTCAGCTGGTTCTTTGGTTTCCACCAGGCTGTATATTAAAAACTACTTGCTGTCTGATGTTTAGAGTGACTTACTTATTGTGATTTCCTCATGCAGGAGTGTTCTAGCATGAATTACGTAACTCTCTCCCTCTTTTTAATAATGAGCCACAATTATTCCTTCCTAAGCAGTAAAGAATGCATATCAAAACTACCTGATGCTTGTGAGAATTGCTGGGATCTGATGACACAAATTAAAATGTTCAGTACTGTGAAAAAGTCAGAGACCACCCTTCATGTATTTAATTTTAAGTCAAAGGATTCATTAAGTATTAAGTTACTGAGTAATTAACTTATTCCTTTTTAGCATCAGGAAAAAAGCAGACTCATATTTAACAGAAAATTACACAGAAGCCCCAACAAATATAATATCAAATTATTAGTATTTACTGTGTCCACCTTAGTACAGCCTCTATTCTTTCTGGAGACTTGTTCTCAGTCTTTTAAATATATCTGGAGAGATATTTTTCCACCCTTCCCAAGTTCAGTCTTAGAAGTTGGTTACATTTTCTGCTTCTCACAATCCAAATTATCCCAAAAACATTCAGTGATATTGAGGTTTGGACTCTGGCGAGGTCCTATGAGGAGTCCTATGTTCCCTGTATCTTCTAATGATTTTAAATAATAAACTTTTGTTAACAGTTAGTTACTAGTTAATAATAGTTTTGGAAACCTCTGTTTTTTTTTTTTTTACTTATTTTCTTCAGACTTTACTTCTCTTTATGCAAGTGTCTTTCATCTAAAGTCCCCAGAAATATCTACTGAAAAATAAATATCTGGTACTTATCGGCTATTTTGGTTGGAAATTGAAGGAATGAAGTTGTGGCCTTTTGCACAATACTATGTAGAATCATTTAAAACAGGCATGTCAAACTGGGGACCTTCTGGGCCAAAATGCTACAGAGATCAATGTTTTTCCTCATCTAACACAGAATTCAGTTCATGAAGGCCTTGGTAATTAGCTGATGAGCTGAATCAGGTGTGTACTGAAGGCAGTGAACTGAAATCTGCAGTGTTTTGGCCCACGAGGACTGGATCCTGACACATGATCTAAAAGTACAGATTTCTAGGTGAGTCTACTCAGTTTGATCCTCTAAATGGCCTTGAGGCTTAAATCTTCATGAGAATCATAAGAGTGGTCTTGTGTAATACCCATGCGCTGCATCAGTAGCCAGTGATGTGTATTTGGAGTCACTTTGATGATAGTTTGTGCTGTTGCTGTTTTATTAGGTGTTGGCATATAATGCATTATGTCACATCAGATGTTGGCACATTGAGTGTTAAGTCATTTCAGGTGTTCTCCACACCTACCTCACTGTTAGCGTGGTATTGAGACCTGGTTGCCTATGGCAAGCGAATAACAACAACAACAACAAAGCCACATGAAAAACGTCAAACATCTGTTTTCCTGGACTGTGTTTGAAGTCGAAAGCCTGTGTTAATAAATGGACTGAATGACTTCAGTGCATAGTTTTATCGCTGAGCATTTGTAGCCATATACTGCTACAGGTGTGGGCTCCATATGCTGCCTTCCCTGATGGAGTCTGTTCATGCTTCACTGGCTGTTAACTTACCCACAGTTCTCATAAAGTTCTGACCATCCTATCTGATTTTAAAAACAGTATACCTCCCACCCTACAGAAAAGGCTTAAGTCTCCAGTGCTTTGAGGACTTTGATGTTGTTCTACATTCTCTTTGGTCTCATTTTCACCTCTCTACCTCCCTCAATCCTCTCATCAGGGTCGGATCTTAAGATGTGGCCACAGCACATCGGTTCATATCTTAGAGGCATGATGGTCTTTTAAACTGGGTTTGGCACCAAAAATGAAGTTGGCAAAGCCTGTGCATTGCTGGCACTGGATGACAGAGCTTAAGTCTCCTGTGTGAAATCTGAGAATTCTTTTTCCTAACACCTGCATAATCACGCTCTCAACTGTTTTCATTTACCTCAGCTAAAAATTGCCCTCAGTACGAAGTCTCATGTTGTTCAGCACATCTGAATCCATTGCATTTAACTGCAGTTATGAGAGCGAGCTGAAACCAAGCAGCCCTGGTGCACTGGAGGAGGACGAGGGCTTCAGTGACTGGACCCAGAGAGCAGAAAGAGGCAGACGGGCCAGGCAGGAGGAGAACGGGCCCAGAGAAGAAGACCTGGAAGTAGAAAGAGCCATGAATGGAGCAACCAGGGGAGGGGAGAAGATTGGCTCCACGGCACTCACTCCACAGCATAAGGCGCAGTACGAGGTGGAGGAAGAGGAGGAGTACAGGCCAGTGATGAAGAGCAGTGAGAAACGGATGCAGTTTGGAGAGAGGCCAAGCAGCTTCAGGGACAGAGAGGCAGAAGAATGGAAGGAAGAGGTGACGAGAGTTAACAAGAGACAAAAGGAGGATCCAAGACCACACACACAAGACAAAGTAAGAGCTGAAATGCTGTTTTCTAAATCTCATTGTTTCATTTTCTCCTTTACAGAGAAATGTATCATGATATACACTCTCAGTGTAGGTATTTCTTTCAGTTTTTAAATCAAGTCTAACTTTTGCAGGTGAAAGAAAAGAGACAAGAAGTAAAGGTCTCGTACACGTCAAAGGTCTTCCTGCAGCATGACAGAACGCCCAGTGCCAACAGTGAGGATACTGCTGGAGAGGAAGTCACATCACAGCTGTTCAAAACCAGAAAAACTACAAGGTGAGTTATTGGAAGAATATTATTTCCCAGAACAACATTCAGCTCTCTGTGTACAGTTCAGTGCAGTGACAAAAGAGAAAAGTCTGCTGTCCTGGGGCTTGACTGTGTAAAAAAAAATGTTATGTGCTGTTGAAAGTTTTATAATTTATTATTCAGATATACATCTTAAGATGTAGTATTTAGTAGTTAAGTAGCACCCTATTAAGTGCAATTAAACCTTATACTATTTACATTTCATGTAAATACTATAAACAATATTAACAATATTTTGAATGATTTACTCAGCAGTATCTGAAGTATTTTGAAAACAAAACGAAATTATATGGTGATAAACATTATAATGTACTTGATACAGTACTTATTGTATTGTATTGAATGGTGTCATACTGTATCATATTGTATTGTATTGTATCCTTGTGTCAAGGATAGCATGTTAGCTTGTGGCTAGTGTGTTAGCGTACGGCTACAGCATTAGATCTGGACATTATAAAGCACAGCTTTTCTTTGAAATTCTTTAAAAACTGAAAATTAAACCATTCACGTATGACCATTTCCAATATTGCTATAATACTACTACTATTACTACTACTACTACTACTACTACTACTACTCCTAATAATAATAATAATAATAATAATACTAATAATATTTACAGCATTAAGCCAGCCCTTTTTTTTTACGAATCAAAATTAGTGACTGTCACACCTCTTGTAGTTATCTTATATTTTGAATAAATTTAATCTGGCCTCGAGATTTGACCACAGTTTTCTTTGTCATTTTAGAATGTTCTACAGTCCATCATAAATTCTTTTTTCCAGATTCAGAATTTCTTATAAATTATACTTTTAAACAGTGATTCCAAACTTCTGAGTTTGTAGTGTAATTCAACAGAAGAAAAGAAAACAGGGCAGGATTTAAACCTCTGATTTGCATCATGCTTCACTACTGCAGTAGGCACCAGGACTGTTTACAGTAAATGTCATTGTTATCATTGCTGTGCTGTCATGGTTCATTAGACCATTTAAAACACCATGTAATCTTAAGTCAACAAATTCATGCTTAAGTGATGAAGAACCATCAAGAAGGAACTTTTTCAAAGGAATGCATCCGTGTCCACTCCATGAAGGACATGACTAAGTAGAGTGGCTGATGTCATGCAGTCAGACATGGATTCGTTCCAGGGAACTTCCAGCACGGCATTGTGTCCAATATTATATGGCCACTCTTGCTCATCTTCTCCTACATTTCAGCAGGAGCGTGGATCAGGCCACTGAGCCAAGGGAGCAGGCTGAGGCCAGTCTGGAAACAGAGCAGAAGCTGGAGAAGATCCGGCGCAGCCACCAGGAGAAGGAGAGCCAGGAGTTGGAGCAGCTCCGCCAGCGGCAGGCCGAGGCCGAGGTGGAACTAGAGGAGCTGAACAGGAGGAGAGAAGAGCGACGGAGATTCCGCCAGGAAGAGGAGCGCAGGAGGGAAGAGGAGGAGCAGCACAGACTAGTGAAGGAGGAGGTGCTGGAATAGAAAAGCAAACATATAGACGCATAGACTAGACACCCATGAATACACAATCATTTCCTGACATACATGCCAGAAAGCTCCAGTTAGGAGAGAGATAAGCTGCATAAGAGTTAAGGATGAGGGTAATAAATTGTGTGGGATGGTTCACAGGAGGAAAAGAGGCAGATGAAGGAGGATATTGAGAGGAGGAGGATGGAGGCAACTGAAAAGAGAATGAAGAACCTAAGCACATCCAGCCCAGATGGAGATGATTCATTTAACCAACTCAGTCCAAAGAGTCACACTAATAAGGTAAAATACAGGACATTTCATATGTTTATGTACTGAAAAGCCTATTTAACTGACACTAGTTTACTCTTGCTATACTGTGAAAAATGTAATGTATTGAATTTACTTCATTTAAATATATGCATCATTTCCACAATGATAATGAAATAATAATAAAATACCTAATATCATAATTTTTTGAAAGTAAGTTAATGGAAATGCAAAACGGTCAAAAGACATGTTTTATTAATCTTCTAAGTGAAACTAAGTTCTCTACAGAGAACGCACTTCTGTACATTTTAAAGCACAGTTACTGTTTATTTGCTGAATTTAACATATTGGAAATAGTACTGTTTTTGCATGTTTGTATGTTATATCCTTTTTTAACAACATGAGACACTCAAGAAATAAACAGAAAGGAATTTGTAGAAAATGATCTGTTCCCTGTAAAAGGTGTGTCAAATTGTTTTCACTTAGAAAATCAACAAAAAAATGTAAACTGGGTAATTCAGAACAGAGTGTTCATATTTTAGAATATGACTGTATTTTATCTATGTGGAAATGATAGACGTGTTTGACTTAAGTAAATTAAATGCATCGCTATTTTCAGCGTAGACCCGCCAGCAAATTTCTGTTTATCAAGAGCTTCATTTCCAGTCTTGCAATAACAGTTGCTATTCTGACTTACATTTCAGTGTAAACAGGAATCTTTCTGTTTGTCGTCTTCTCATATTTCAAATCATCATGATTAAATGGGCTGTTTTTCCAGATGATAGGTTCCATTTAAACTTGTAAGTTGCATGTGTGTGGTTCATTTGAGTGATGTGTGTGCTTTATTTTTTTGTCTTTCACACATTACTGGATACACATAACATGCATGTGTCATAGGATGAGGTTGATGATGTTGGACTATAAGCAGTTCTGTTATGCTTTAATTTGCGTTTCAGTGAATGAGTTGCTGTTCACATCATTTCCCTTGGTGTCCTCTCTTTGTTTCATTTACAAATGATGGCCTGATATCACCAGCATAGTTCACCTTATACTGTGGGATCTTCAGTTTGTCTTGTTTTTATCCATAAAATATTTTATTACCTGGTAACACTGTGTTTTGTGCTTAACATCTAGCTTAAATGTGTATGTATGTCTTACTGTTTACATTATTTATCAGTATGCTACAACATTATATGGTACTATGTAATAGAGTCACTAGGGCCTGATCGATATATTGGTTGGCTGACAATATCGGCTGATATTAACAATGCACACTTTTACTGTATCAGTAAAAATATCACCAATAACACATAATTAGCTAGAATTAGCAACTTTGTTGGCTGTGGCATCAGTAGGATATAAACTTCATCTGGGGCTTTTCATGTGCAAAGAATGTACATTTTAAAACACAATTACTGTTTCTCTTCTGAATTTAACATATGGCACATTATATGTTTTTATGTTAATCCCATAAACTCCCAGGCTTAATATGTACTGAGGCTTATTTTTCAGGAGATGTTCTTAGGATATAGAAGTGTGTAATAAAACTTTCGTGCCACTGGTGGCCCCTGGTCATGTAAGGGGTTAAACTAAAAAAAATATATGTATAAACTGTGCATTAAAAAAAGTTTCTTCCCTGTAGAGGGTGAGTTAATGTTCACTTAAAAAATCAACAAAACATGTAATATGACTCGGGGTTTTCAGATTTTTACATACGACAGTAACCTTTAGCATAAAAGTGACATATATAATTAGAATTACAAATTACTAACAATCCCTTTTATGACAAGAACAAATGAAAAATGAGAGGTCATTAACAGAAACCAAATACAATATTTCTATTATTTAAGACTGTGAGTTTTGACAAATGGCAATCATATCTGTCAGTAAATCACTGTTTAACCAAAACCGATATTGTTGGTTCTACATTTTTAATCTCTTAAAATTGGTATTGTGTCAACCACATATTGGTCAGGCCCTAATAGTGACCATTTTTTCTTCTTTCCTGGCTATAATTGGGCCACTGCATGCATCTATCAAAATAACAAAATCTGCATCTACTCTAAAGCTTCAAATGTACAGTAATAATATGTTTCTCTCTGAAACTATTTTCATATTGGACTTTGCCTTAGTCACTCTCAGGTGTTGTCCAATTTATATTTATATATGTGAGGAATATGCATGTTCATGCTGTTTTCATTCCCTCCTGTACTGTGTTCTGTGGGTTGGTGGTTGGTTGGTGTTTCTGAGGCTGTGTCTGTCGTCCTGAGCTACATTCTGCTTGCATGTGTAATTTCAGAGTGAGCATGAGGAGAGATTGACAGCTGAAAGTACATGCTTGGTGAGTTGGGGATCAAAAAGCCAGCAGGCTCGACAGCCACACAAGGGGATCTTTTGTGGGGTTGAAATGAGAGCCACTGAGCATGCACAGTGTTTGCCCGCTTTGAAGTAAAAGAGCAGGAGAAGAACTGTCTGGGGCCTAGATCATTTTCCACCATGACACATTATTATTCATGCACGTATGAACTCAACTTTTCACCTGCTCACAGTTTGACATGTTCTTTTAGTCACTGATAAGACACCATTATGTAATGTTGGAAGAGCTCATGAATGGACTGAATAGGCTTAATTCCTCCTTTCATAAAAGGGGATATAGGGTGCTCGTAAGACAGCTAGTTCTCAGGAGTTCCTCTGCTTTGTGATTGAATCATTTCCTATTAGAGTAAACCACAACACAAAGAATCAGCTTTGGTGATGAGGTAATGGAATACATACAGCCTCAGCTCTGTGCAATGATAAAATATTGTAAATGCTTTCCTCTTCTATGATGTCTTTCTTTTCAGATTACAGAGAGAACAGAGTCCTTGAATCGATCCTTAAAGAAAAGGTGAGTTTATTTTGTCTTGTCAGTTAATGCAAAGCACAGCCAGCATACAAATTCACATTCTGATGAATGCTGTTGCTGCCTAAACTCAGCCTTGACTTGACCATAAATAGCAGGTCTGTTTAGGCCAAAACTAAAGGCAGTCTGGCTAAATGACTGATGCCTGTAAGTAAACATTGACATAGGTGCATTGGGTCACCTCTATATGCTGTTAGTTCATCACCTTTGTCGGCCATGATTAATGGGCAGGCTAACTTGGTCCAGATGTGGAGTGTGTGTATCTTTCCTCTGGTGACTTGTGAGATATTGTAGAGAACCCAGGCCAGGCTCCATGCTGTCTGAGGCAGTGACTTATCAGCCTATACTCACATATGCAGCTCTCAGAAATGTAAAGGTTCAAGTCATAGAGTTACTCAGAGCTTGGGTGAAAATGCCCACTTTTGGTCTAAAATTGTAGCAGAAAGATGGAGGCTGAGTCAAGCCCAGTGTGATCAGTATGTGTACAGCTCTGTGCAAAAGTCAAGAGGCCACCATTTCATTTATTTAATTCTAAACAGCCATTAAGTGCAAGTTATTAATGTTTAGCTTCATTTATGCTTTCAAGACAGAAAGCATCAATTTAACAGAAAATAACACTAAAGCCTCCAACTCTAGGTACAATAGCAAATCTATCTACATTATTTATTTATATATAATTTATATATAATTATATTTAATTTGTCCACTGTTTCTTTTTGTGTACTCTACTTTAATTCTTTTATGCTTCCAATCTTAAACCCAGTAAGCTACAGCTGTGACCTCCCAACAAAAGCTGCTTCCAAAGCTCTCACTGACATTATGTTCCCCTTCAAAGAAACGCTAACATTAACACAAGCAACTACTCAAAAACAGATCAGCTGCTATCACATTGCTCTGTGCATCGAAAATGGCTAAAGGAGATATTTCAGAGGAGATTAGAATGTAATCCACTTGCATAAGGAAGGGAAAGGTCACAGCAAAATAAGGTAAAAAGTATTGAGTTTCAAAAAATTATTTAAAGATGTAGAGAAAATGGGACTCAAAATGGGATTCAAAACCTGGTAGATGATCAAAACTGTCACTATTAGATAAACAGTATAAGCTTTATTATTGGAGAGAGAGGAGAAAATCAAACTCCACTCTTGCTTCAGATCTAAAAATCCATGTGTTTCTGTTCATCCTTCCACTGTGAGGAGACAACTCAGCACTGTGGATCTGAAAAGATGTGTAGTTGTCTTACTGAGAAAAGGAAGCAGATAAAAAAGAAGAAAATTTGCAGTAGAACATGAACTGGAAATCTAAGACGTGCAGTAATGTTTACGCACTGATGAGTCTGCATTTGTTTTTTTCTTGTGATTACTTTGCTCGTGGGAAAAATGTGACCAGTTTTTGAGACTGAACTTCAGAGGTGTGGAGCAATATCCCTGCAGGTTTTGAATATAAAATGTAATGTAATAAAGGTAGAGGGTGGACACACCAAATACTGAGGCTTTTGTGTAATTTTTTGTTAAATTATGTTCTTTGTTTTTTTCCTGATGCTAATTAATAACTTTTATTTAGTGTCTATTTTGACTGGAAATCAAATAAATGAAGTACTGTATGTGGCTGACTTCAGCAATGGTACTTGTTTCTCAGAATGTAATTACCTGAAGCATTTCCCGGATGACATCAAAATGCTTGACAGGTCGGTGCTTGACAGGTCGGGTTGATGTCAGCTGTGTTGTCTGTCTGTTAGACTGTGATTGGTTGAACCATTATAACAGCAAAAGATGACTATAATAATGTACACTTTACAGTATGCAGTCTGTCTGCTGGAGGAATTACATCACTTACCATGTCTTTCTTACTTTGCAAGACAGCTCAGAGTTAAAATTTATGAGCTGTGTTTGTCATGGGAAAGCATCGCGTCATCTGTAAAGAAGCTAGTTAATCACCCACCGTATCACTAATGACTAACACATGTCTCTGGTCTGCTCACTGATTTAATAACTTACACATATGAAGTGACTGGCCTGTGAATAGGGTCAGAGTTTCCAACCAGATCTAAGTAGTCACTTTGTTCTTGCCAGGTACTGGGAGTGAATTGTGGTCTTAAAGAACTGAGAAACACGCACTCACACAGGTTTTTATACAATGTTTATTGTATTGTATTACATTCGTATGCAGTATTCCATACAGACGTATTATAGGAATGCTTAGTCGGACTCGATTTTTGCTCCAAACACACAATTGCCAACCGACTTTATTTGATTCATTTTAATTAAACATGC
>JAILXH010224371.1:14394-27463 GCA_023558415.1 Piaractus mesopotamicus | reverse complement strand
ACAGACAGACAGACAGACAGACAGACAGACAGACCGATATCTGCTTTGAAATGATAATGAGTGAATGGTAGCTGAAATATCTCATTGCACTTTGGGGACATTTTTGCAAAATGGACTGCCAGTGGGGGGAAAGGAATATTCCACCTGGGACAAGAATCTCTCTTATCCCCATCTGGGCGTCTGGCCAGATGATGAGGTTTAAAGCTTTTATATGCTGCTTCTATGGTGTGCAGTCTTTCACATGTCCTGACCAAGTGCCTTTGTTTTGAAAACAGCAACAGTTTTAAGAAGACTCAGCCACCAGTCCTCCTGTCTAAGATCGATGACAGACTGGAGCAGTACACTCACGCTGTGGAGGTGAGTGTTCACTGTCTGACAGCTACAGCACTGATAGTGGATCAGTCTGACTTCAGGCATGTAGTGACAAAGAAACTGTACAGTATTGAAGAAATATGACCCCAGATCAGCTCTAGTCTGTGGGATGCACTGGGGGTACTGCCTTGAGCAATGATGTAGTGGTGATTGCACATGAGCTCTATCATCACACCTCAATTTTATTGCTAGCCACAGTGTCCTGGATTGCCTCAGCTATGCTAGGCTTCTTCAGATGCACTTTGTCATCACCTGCCTGGCCAGAGACAGGGGCAGTCTGTCATTAAACACTTTTTGGAGAAGACTGATGGGAATTCCTGGCACGTTTTTTTTTTTTATGCTGTATTTGTTTGTCTGTCAGTTAGAGAGTTTTGTTACCTGAACAAAGAACCACAAAATATTCTGAGGTGAAGGTTTTACGGGATTTGGATAAAAGCAAAATGTTTGTGGTCAGAGTGTGTCAGGGGAGGGATTAAGGTTACATATCTGGCCATCACGCATCTTAAAGAACCTACATTCCATATAAATCTACTGATTTTTGAAGGATGGTAAAGGATTCATCTTTGTGTTGTCTTGCAGATCTCCTCAAAAGAACCAAAGATGACCAGACCAGCTGTGGTGGACATGCCTAGTGTTCCTGAACCTGTGGCTGCCAAAAAGAATCTGTTTGAGGTCGGAGAGGCCTGGAACCAGAACACGCCCAAAGGCACTCCATCAAAGGTCTCAAAGCAGCACTTGCTGCACTCTGCATTCAGGAACATTCTCAGAAATAAAGATTTCTAAATGATTCTTGGCTTGGGTGTATAGTTCTAGGACAAAAAAATTTTCAGTGTTGTAGAAGCTTTACATTATGTGGAAGCTCTTTAAACTTTAAAAAGGTGTACTTGTACATCTAAACAGTTTTTTAGAGAACCATACTCTTACTACAAATATTTGTATATTTACCCCATAAATGGCCAGGTCCTGCCATTTATCTAGTAACAGCTCTACCAGTCCCTGTATTTACTGAATAATAAGCCTTAGTATGTGATAAGCCTGGGATTTTAAGGGGTTAAATAATAGTTGAAAGGAAGGTCCGAACTAGTTAAAGGGTTTTAAAGGTTACAAAAAATGCATATTAAGTTAGGATATATACAAACTGATAGAGAGTCCTCATTGGTCAGAGTCTGGGAACAAAGCAGCTGAAAGAATTTAAGACTTGTTAATCCGCTAAAGTGATATGATTCAACAATTCCTCTCCAATATTACTTGCTCCAGTTGCTCCTTTTTCTTCTGTGACTGAAATTGAATTATCTCTCATATATTTTTTTATGTCTTATACCATGTTATATATGTGTATTAGGACACTGAGGGTCTGAAGGTGGGTGTGGCCGACCTCATTACTCACTGGGTGAAGGGGAGCCCGGAGGGTAGCAACAGAAACTTGCCTTCCAGGCCATCTGTAAGTGTCTGCTGACTAAGATTCTTATCAAATTGTTCCATTGCCTGTTGTTCACATCATTGCTCAGTGGCGTACCTTCTGCTTGCCACAACTAATCTCTTTCAGTATGAAATCTACCAGAGGCACAATCCGAATAGATATTTATGGCATGTACTTGTCCCTCTGGAAATAAATCAAGGCCTCTTTTTGTCTTTTCTATGTTCTTCCAGTTTCTGTCTTCTGCTTCTTTCATCTGCCTCCTTATTTTTCCCTTCCAAGGTAAAATAGATGTTAAATTCAATCTTTCTCTTCCTTCGCTCTGATAAAAAAAGGTAGATTTTATGCAAATGTTTACATATATTCATGAATGTAATCCTAGTGCACTCGTAAAACCAATGGTTACTTGGCTTGGACACACAGTTCTAGGGAAAAAGACTAATTGCTATAGAATCTTTACATTACAGGGAGGTCAGTTTTTCAGACTCACATATCATCAGTATAGTGTAGTGAATAATACTTCTGTTTGTCCTGCAATAGTTCTCTTAAAGGCATCCATTGAAACATTGAAAGGCCCTTTAGGGAGCCAAAAGGTGTTCTTCTATCACATCGCTCCAAAGAACCCTTTCTGTCACCTGTATTCTTAAGATTGTAGCACATTTGTGGGAAGGGAATTTAAGTGAGATCTTTTAATCAGGACCTGAACCTATGGCGGATTCCTTTTTACACTGCCCTCTGGTGGGCTACTGATCTTCTGCCTAGGTTTGGCAGGATCAGTTGCGTTTCAGTTTTCATAGCAGGTGTGGTCATAGCAGGTCTCTGTTCTCCATGCTCATTCTTAGGATGTTAAAGCAGGAGATGTACTCCACAAGAAGAACATGTGGGAGGTCATAGGAGAGGGATCAGCAACAGAGCGGTCAGGACCAGCAGGGAAGGTAATTATCTCATTACAGCACCAGCAATAACAACAACAAAAGAAGGGAAAGGTTGCGAGTCTGTTTCTCTATCTCCCCAATCCTCTGTCTGCAGCTGTGTGATTTTTATTTTTAGGGCACCTCCGCTGGTAAACGCTACAAGTTTGTAGTGACAGGCCATGGCAAATATGAGAAGATCTCCATTGACGACGACGATTACAATGACTACCCAAATGGAAAGTCAAGTAAGACTGTCTATGACATCTTATGAGCTTAGTAAATCCTAAATCTTACTGCCGCAATGACGTCACTGTAGTTCTACCATAGAAAATGTACAGTGTTAATGACTCTTAGAATAACTTTGTCACTTGCCACTGAAATAAGACCTGCTTGTCTCATAAGTGTGAGCAGTGCTTGGATGTGGACTTTTGCATTGTATTACATTGGCTTAAGCCATTTTAGACAAAGCTCTGCTAAACCACATAAGCTCTGGTAGGATATAAATTTGTGGGGTGTTGACAGAGAGTCTAACACATGCTTATGCATTCTCACTCAGCCTGCAGTGGCCTTAAATAAAGACTGCTGGAAATGTTCACACATGCCAGGCTGTGCATTGCAAGGCTTTAGGACATCCATTTAGGGCTGTGTAACGCTTCAGCTATTATAACTGCCCATTACAGGGTTTTATTATGATTAGCAGTTTATCTAATTATACCCAATGCGCATTTTCTTCTGAAATGTTTGTAAAGCTGCTTTTTATAACATGAGCTAAGGGATGTTAATAATACTTACCTAACATAGTCAAGTTATAATGTTTTTTTTTAAATTTATATTCTGATTTATAGCACGCTACAATAATGTAACACTATAGTATATATGAATTAATGTGCAGTATGACTGTACAAATTGTATATGTATTTGAATATTTAATAAAATATTTGACTTTGAATAACCAGAGTGAACCCTCTCCAAATCAAGCGTTTTTATTAAAAAAATAAATATAAAACAACATCTAGTACAAGGCACCTTAAAATGCAAAGCATTATACACATCACTGCCCATACAGAGAACGTGTACCCAGACTGACATACATGCAAAAAAAAAAGGCCAAGCTTAAAACATATGGTACAGACAATTAATCAATGTCAGATTTTAACATAACTTTAGTCTGAAACATCTTACCCAAAATGTTTAGCCATGCACAAGAGCTGACAGTCAGTATCCACTGCTGTGTAATACAACCACTCACATTATTTTTCCAGTTAAGCAGAACGCTGTGGCTTTTATATTCCACTTTAGGGTTCAGGCAGTTGAAAGCTGCCTGTCAACACTTCAGGCATGCAGCTTCACCCAGACATGCTCCAGTCACCAAGATACCTCATTGCATTGTCTGTGTTCTCACATGAGGCTTGTGGTGAAGCTCTGAGTACTTACTGTGCATGTCTCTTCCATACTGATTTTTTCTCTGATTTCCAATTCTACTTTATATCACAGTCACCCCATCTCACCACATCCCACCCATCTACCCACCTACAACCGTCACTTAACCTGTCAAACCTGTTCCTTCACTCAACACACTATCAGAGCTTTGTCCCTCAGTACCCCTTACTGGCATCGTCTTAAAAAGCAGAAAATCAAAACAGAAAAGAAAAAGAAAAAAGAGAAGGGCACACTTGATACCATGCCCTTGACTTTCATAAGCACCATGTTGAATACTGAGCATTAAACTAGATTAATTGAGCTTTCCAAGATGCCTGAAATTCACACTTCCATTATGCATTTACGCTATAAAAATCTCAACCTCCCTTCCATCTAAATGGCATGAATTTTACAGTGTAATTCTTCTGGCTAACTTTAGCCATAAGAGCACTGCATAAGTAGGTTCTGTCACATCAGTTCCCACTGGCAGTGGGTACAAAAAAAAGAAGATATGAATGCGTAATCAATGCATTCTTCAATCACAAAGAGATGTCTACCTGAAAGGCCCACGTCTTGTATTCCTCTCTGCTAAACTAATATGCCTTACAATAAATCAGAGAGACTGGCAGTGAAGTGAAACAATATTACGCCAATCATTCAAATTCCTCAGCGTGTTTCATACAAATAACATTCATTTTGCTATTTAGTAACTTTAAGGTAACTGAACCTAGATAAAGAGAACTGTACACTATTACTGAAAAAATACAACATCCTTGTCCATTTAGCATCTACTCTTCAGCTACACGTCAGTGGCTTTTTTAGCAGTGAACCCTTTGGCGGTTCTGTTAAAGTCTTTTGGTTCTTCATCTTTATTTTTGCGGCCTATGAGACCCATCTCAAATACTGTTGCAATCTTTGTCACTGGTCGTGAGGCTGCCTCTCTCAGTTTTCTGGCATCAAATCGGGGGCTGTAAAGGAGAACTGGAAGACGATGGGCAAATGCTGGAATTTCTTGTGGCTTATTCAGCTCAGCCTCTTCTTTCTTTTGCTCCTCGGTTTTGCTGGCTTCGATTTGTTGCATGATACTCTCTTTGGTAGAAAACATTTGGAAGAGGACAGCATCCCACATTTTTGCAGCCCTGGCACCCTCTTTACCTTCTTGGTTCTGAGATGTTTCACTTATCTTATCTGCCTCTTGGCCCTGTTTTTTCTGCTCACTGGGTTTCTGAGCAGTGGCATCAGGGGCATCTTTTTTCAGCTCTGGTCCAGGCTCAGGAAACTTAGGCTCCTCTACCTCCACCACCATGTGTTTCTTGAGGCGAGACCAGCCACTGAGCTTTGACTTCATACCTTTTGGCTTCTGAATCACCTTCAGGAGGGGCTCTACAGTTGGGAGGGAGCCGTTGTCCACCTTCTTTTCTACTGCAGGCTTAGTCTCCTGTAGGGTACTCTCTTTAGCTTCTGCTTTCTCAGGTTTCGCTTTGTCCTTCTGGTCATCCGTTGGCTTGACCAGAGGCTTATCTTCTGTCTTCTTAGTTGCAGTTTTTTCAGAAGCCATCGTCACTGAAGATTTTTGCTCTTTAATCCTCTCTAACAAAGACTTCTGCTGTGCTGATGGCTTCTTTGACACTTTGTTTATTGTTGTAGTAACTGCAGCTTCTGCAGTTGGCTTTAAGATTTTAGCCATGTCTGCATTTTGGTCTGGTGTTGTAGCTTTTGCAGATGGTGTTGTTGGCTTAGTTTCAGGTTTAGTAGTTTCCACCACAGAGTCATGGGGCAGTGTTTTTGGTTTAGGAGGGCCGTAAGTTGGAGTTCTGACTCTCTGTGTCACAGGAACAGTGGTCACTACCTTTGGTGATTCTGAAGGTGGTGTGTCAACTTTAGACACCACAATGGTTGGAATAGTAACTACAGGAACTCCAGAGACTTTTTCCTTTGTTTCCTTTACCTCTGATGTAGGTACCTTAAATGTCTCTTGTACATGTTTTAGCTTTGTCTGCACTGGTGGTGTTGGCTCTGAGACTTCTGAAGATGGTGCAACTGGGGTTCCATTGTCAAGAGCAGCATCTGTGGATGGTGGTACTTTACCCACAGGTGTTTTTGATGCCTCTGTCTCCTTAGGCATTGCTTTAGGCCTAGCTGCCTCTTTCAAAGTAGATTGTTCTGTTGCTTTACTCTGTGCATTTTGTATAGGTTCTTGTGGTTCCTGTTCTGGAGCTTTAGATACCACAGTGGATGGTGATAGGGATCTAGACATACTAAAAGCAGGTGTATAACTTTGTATTCCCCCATGGGCGACATATTCAGCAGGAGATAATCCATAATATGTTGATTTGGATTTTGACGTTGGTGTTCTAGGTCTTTGACCTGCAAATGGAGGTACTCTTGGTCTCTGATGCCCTGGGGAAGATATTACTGGTTTCGAAAACTCATGAACTGATGTTTTCGGTGACTGATACCCAGCTGTAGGGGCTACAGGTCTAGAACTTTCATGTACAGGTGCTTTTGGGCTTTGGGATCCTGAGATCTCTGTAAACTTTGGAGCATCTTGTGTTAGGGTCTTTGGTTTGGATAATTCACGTTCTCTGGTGATTTCAGAAGACATTTTATCTACTGAAATCTCAGATGGTTTCACCTGAACCTCCCCATTTTGTACAGCTTCTGAAAGACCATTTGGTTTCTCTTTTTCTTTAGGAATTTCATCACTTGGCCCCAGTAAACTTGAGGTTGGTGTTTTGGATCTTCTGCCCTCCATATGCACAGGAGAAACAGCAAATAAAAGTGGATTAGCTCTTGAAATTTCTATGATGGGTGTCCTAGCAGGTGACACATGATATGATGGTGTCTTGGGGCGCCCTGAGGGAGTTTTTGATGGTGAAAAATCTAATGTTGGTGTCCGTGCTCTCGTTGGGGTTCTACCTCTCCTTGTGTCAGTCAATAATGATGTATCACTTTTTATCTCAGATGTTGGGGTAGTGCCTCTCTTAATTTCCAGTGTTGGGGTTGTGCCTCTTTTGATTTCAGATGTAGGCGTCGTACCCCTTTTGATTTCAGATGTAGGTGTCGCCCCCCTTTTGATTTCAGATGTAGGTGTCGCCCCCCTTTTGATTTCAGAAGTAGGTTTCGTCCCCCTTTTGATTTCAGATGTAGGTGTTGTCCCCCTTTTGATTTCAAATGTTGGTGTCGGACCCCTTTTAATTTCAAATGTAGGTGTCGGACCCCTTTTGATTTCAGAGGTAGGTGTCGGACCCCTCTTGATTTCAGAAGTAGGCGTTGCACCCCTCTTGACTTCAGAGGTAGGTGTCGGACCCCTCTTGATTTCAGTTGTAGGTGTTGTCCCCCTTCTGATTTCTCTGGTTGGTGTTTTATCTCTCTTCAGCTCTGATGTTGGTGTCACAATCCTTCTAACCTCAAATGTTGGTGTGGGACCTCGCTTCACCTCAGAAAGTATTTTTACTGGTGTTTTACTCCTGTCTAGTGTTGGTGATGATGCATAATAAGACGTTTTTAAACCTGTAGCCTTTGAAGTGTAATTTGTAATTTGTGGAACATCAAACATAGGTTTTGATGGTTTTATCCCATCTAAAGCAGGTGGTTGAGGACTTGCAGCTGTAGAGGTAATGAAAGTTGGTGTAAGGCTTGAGTTGGTCACCAGCACAACATTGTTTGTGTGCTGAACTGCTGCAGAAACTGCTGCACCTAGTTTTGAGTCCACAGGTCTGACTATCTCAGTCATGGTAGTTATAGCTGTTACAGATGTAACAGTAACAGATGTTGCAGCATAGGAGGGAACTGGATGAGGTGGTGTTGTGTAAGAGAATAGTGGGGCCACATGTTGCGGTGTAGTTAGGCCTGGAGTAACATAGGGCTGTGGAGAGAACCGTGCTGGTTTGCCGTAAGCGAAACCTCGATGATGAGGGTAAGGGGATGCTGAATGCTGATACAGTGGCCTGATGTTGAAACGTGGGTGCAATGTACCTCCATAGATGGGTGTCTCTGGTGTTTTGGGTGGAGTTGAATGGTCACTGTGCTCCAGGTCAGGACTGGCCTCATTTACAGGAGAGAGGCTTGAGCGGAAAGGGACTGGTGTCTGGGAGGCCTGTGAGGCAGCTTTTTTCTTGGCAGTTTTCTTAAGTATTTTCTGCAGCCGGACATTTTCCTTTCCAGGTTTAGGGAGCAGAGGCGGTGGGTACTGCTGGGAAAGCAGGCCTGCTTGGGCAACACTGCCAATATTTACAGCCATGGAAATGTCGGCCCCCTAAAACAAACAGGCAAAACATATTAGCATATGCTCCATACTGGTCTGAAATCAGAAATCTGAAAGCATATTTTAAAAAACAGGACATATTTTAGAAAATGTGAAATGCCTCATTAGAAATACTGTATGGTGAAAAGCTCTGGAATTAATATATTCACATTTCCTCTTTTTTTTAGGGGACCAGTGCCACAGTGACCTGTAAGGCGCTGCTTCATGCTAACATATGTTTATTTGGATGATTTACTGACAGGTATCAAATTCACATACATAAATGCAACAGACAAATGTCAAGCAGCAAATTTTGGTTTGGAAGCACCCAAACAATGATTATTTTATCATATGAATCACATATGTAATTGTATTAGTATGTCATAAAGCACATGATGTTTCATTCACTTTTTCTCACTTGTCCTTGTTTAATTTTATTCTGCTATGCTTTTCAGACCACTACATCAGGTTACAAAGCATTTTTTTTTGTTTGGTTGGTTTCTCTTGTTTTATCTTGTTTTATCTGTCTCATTATTTGTAATGATTCGAATGATATTATTCAAAACTGAAAAATCTGGTGCAAAGCCTTTTTCATGCTGATGTAAATAGGATGTCAGAAATAAAAAGATCATTGTAATTTTTTGAGTTGGCCCAGATCCCAAAGCTACAGTTAGACTAAGGTTTAAAGTACAACACATTCCAATGACACTGTAAATCTAATTCAGAGAGCATAATTGGGCTGTTCAAATAGCTTTTTAAATACATCTGTAAAAGAATATCAATTAGCTAACAAAGTGCAGTTATAATTACAAGCTTTCTGACAAAAACAAAACAAAAACAAAAACAAAAAAAAAAAACAGATACAACAACACTGGAGTTAGTCCATCTCACCATTTATGATATTTATGGTAAACATCTATCAGTGATGAGCATATTTTGAGCCACCGGCCTACACAAGCTAGAGAAAATCATAACATGGTTACATTTTCCTTTAAAATATATATATTTTGAGTGTTTTAATCGAAGGTCTTTTCTGATGTACTGGTCTTTGTTTAATAAATTTTGCATTTTTTATTATGAAAACCCTGTTTGCTGTTGTTATTATTGTACAATACTATAGACTATAACCTTTCAGTTATTTCTGAGGCAAATTTTGTCTGGCAATGCATAATGAGGTCCTTCAGTTCAGTGTGAGTTCAGTTTAACCTCAAGTCCATAACTCATTTATGGTGATTATTCCAAGCAGCTGTCTTGTGTAATAGTAGTTGGGGTAAACGAAAGAGACCAGTAAAGTTTATGGCACCTCTCTTTGCAGTGAGCCAAATCAATTTTAATGCTGGATATCTTCTTGGCCTAATTTTAGGCTGAAAGCAAAGGCAAGACAGACACACCCGCTCCTAGTTATGGATTTTGGGTCCTCGTTTTCATCTCACTATTAACTAATACAGTGCTCTGCTCATAGTGTGGGATAGTTGCAGATCAGGCCACAGGTCAGTTTGAACCTGAGAGTGTGTCAATTATAATGTAAATCATATACAGTTTGCAAATAATAGAATTTAAAACTATTGACATAAGGCCATTGCTGTCCAATTCATTCTGAACACTGTCAGAAAAATGAATACGGGACAGGTAGAGTTTTGTCCTCCAAGGAACAAACACCGTTAATGCACCCCCAAAGTTACAACATGGCCTGTAAGGTCCAATTGTGAATCTTAAAATGAATCGTAAAGGTACACTACATCAGGTTCCCAGGGGAAAGAGGCATATTTGTACCTTTTCTGATCTTATCTTTTTTAAATAGTAAAATAAAATAAAAGCCTGAGGTCAAGACGGGTCCATGTGACGTCAACTTAAAAAAAAGTTGCAATGGAATTTGGCACATATCTCCCTAACTAAAGATACTAAAGATGACCCCAGCGACCATATTTGTACTCTAAAAAGTTAGAGTTTCTGAGAGTGTACAGAATTAAAGGACGTTGATTTGCTATTAAACTGGAATCCTGCACAGGCTGAGTGCTGAGAAAGAGATTAAATGGATTTGAATTTGATTTGTGCTATTTCCTGAAAAAGAATAAAAACAAAAAGCTTTAGATACCAAAAAAGTGTTTCTGATTTAATGTACTTTCTCATTTCTTAATATAAAATCTTCAAAATTGCAAGCAAATGGACTGAAAAACTGAACAATTGGACAAAAAATCTTTTATCCTCTTCTGTATTAAAAAATAAATCTTTAATTGTGGACAAATGGAAGTCTCTTTGCCAGCAGAATGCTCCCATAACTCTGGTTCAAAAGTAGGCCAGTCATAAGAGTTTTAAAGGAGCCTTACTGCCACAGAAACTGAACCTGTCGCCTGACACATGACACACGAGAAGGGTCATCCTTTTAAGGCCCGGGAAGGTTAGGCATTTTGGATTAACTCCAGCACAAAAGTTCAAAAGAGGAAATCGTAAGAATAGCCAGGCAGTAGATTCAGGCCCTGCACAATGACTGCATCTTAGCAAACACCTTTGGAAAAATAAACAAACCAAAAAAAAAACAATAACAGCAAACATGCAAACAAAGCAGTTTTTATTTATATCTACTCATGTCACATGTGACACCACTTAAAAATAGAAACATGCAAAACAACTTACCAAGAGATGATTTTAACAGATGACAGATGGCTCACTTCAGACAGAGTCCCCTTTAAATATAAATAAACAAATTAAATCAGACAACACAAGCAAACACAATATCCATCACACATAAGTAGTCATGGGGGAAACTAAGCCAAACAATACATTTAGAGCAGAAAATCCATTTAGTCACATCTTTCATTGCCAGTAATGTCATCTGGTTTGCATGAGCTGGATTAAACACCAGTCTTCTGGACCACCATCAACAGCACTAATTCCAATAATAGCGGTTTAATGCTGTACCCTCAGAAAATATCATTTATATCACCCAAAGAGCTGTCAAAGCAGCACGCTACAACAGAAACAGGCTGAGGGGCTGGCCACAACACCTGTTCCAAGACCACAAGACCACTCAGCGACGGTGACATCAACACACTGACATGCGCTCTTCCAGACAAAAAAAAGCCAAAACCGGTTTGGGTTTATTTTACCTGTGTTTCTGCTGCTTAGGGGCGACTGGCTGCTGCCTGCTTCTCCCAGCCTGGAGTGTCAGAACAAGAGGCTCATGTTGAGCTCAGCTAGTCCTTTCCTCCAAATGGAAGGCACAGGCTCCATAGCAGTCCAAAAATAAAACCAGAGCCCTTTACTTAGAATGTGAGCGGCGAGTGGTGCTGTGCACAGGGGCCGCCAGCAAGGCAGGAGGTGACCAGAGTGCCTTCCATGATCCCCCACCCTCCCCTCCTCCACTTGCCTCAAGTCACCAAAGGCCAGACCCCAATCTTCAGACACTAAAAGAACACTGCCATCTGCAGGACAGTACTGGTAGTTGCCTCTGTAGGCTGCGGCCATGACTAAATAGAACCTGACACCAAAGGCAGGGTGTGAATAGAGCATGATATCACTGAACATGCCTACTTACTAAGTGGACATTAAGAGACTCCCCTAATTAACCTCATGGGGTGCGTTTCCTTAAGATAGTTATATCAAAATAGCACTGTTAACCCCACTTTTCACTTGTTCATTCACATGCAGTTTTAAGTAAAAGAACCAAAGAGAGAGCCTATTTTTAAATGCAGCTTCAAATGAAAATATCACATGGAAAATTGATATGATCTTTTGTTGTTATTTGAGTACAGTTCAGAACTTGCACTGTTTGGATGCTTACAATGTTTACACAGTAATGTGTTGCATTAATTATCTTAATTCAGAGTAGTCATGTAATAACACTACTGTTTGAATGAAATAGGCTAAAATTCATACAAGTGGAGCTTTTTCCCCTCCAATGTGCAAGAAATGACATCTGACAACTTATTTTTGAGGGAACCTCAGATAACGTGCCATATTCCTGTGCTGTTATTTGAGTACATTTAAATGTCTTTAACCTTACATTATTTGCACACTATAAAACTCATGGGTTGCATGGCATTACATCATTATATCAAGTATTACTCTACTCTTTGGATGAACTTTAAAATGAAATAGGCCACAATTCACTCAAGATTTTGTCCACCCAAGTACGAGAACTGAAGAACATCATTTCCTCTGCAAACTTATTTTAGAGGCTACTAAACTTCCAATAACATTTGACATGTTCCTTTGTTGTTACATGAGTACAATTCATAACAGCTGACAAGTCGCCTGAATTTATATGAGCTTAGATGAGTTATGTAACACCCCTTGCGGTATGAAGTTTGGCCCCTGTCTTTGGGCACATGCCATCTGTGCATTTACAATCTCTTTCCTTCAGGAAACACTCAATGCAGCTACCCTGCTGATGCCTGATGCCTCCATGTTTCAAATGCCTCTCCCACTCACTCTCAGATGTGTGCCTCATTTTGCTTGCCTAATGCAATAGCAAATATAGCGATGCTGTCTCCATTCCAAACTTGTGCCTCCTCCACATTCCCTCAATCCATCCATCTCCTTATTCAGTGCCCGGGCCAGGACCTGAACCTGGCCTCCTTTGCCCTGCCCACTGAGCACTCTCAGCCAATGGGAGGCCTTCGCAGATCAAGTGTCACTATAACAGAAGGACTTATTCGGCCCTGGATGTTTGCAGAACTTTACAGCCAGTCTCCGCCACCA
>JAILXH010224295.1:13854-24781 GCA_023558415.1 Piaractus mesopotamicus | reverse complement strand
TTTTTTTTTTTTTCTAATCTCTGTCTGCTATATCTGCATCCTGCTGTTGATTACAATAGATGATAATTTTGATGCATTTTCCTGTACTCATGAAAAAAAGAACAAAAAAAAAAAGTTGACTCAAAACCGCCTTATAACAGAAGCTAATTGATCATTGGCTTCTATTGTAAGAATGTTTTCAGTCACTGTTTCTGTTCTTTCACTAAATACAGGCAAATACTTTGACTATATGCTACATATTCAGCAGATAGGCGCTGGAGTATTCCTTTGTGTCTATGTACATCTTGTTTCTATCTGTATATCAGTAGTGAACCATGACTTCTAGAGCTAGTTCTTCTGTTCAGGCAATAAATGTCAAAACATGGTCACAATAAGGAAAATACAGCTCCATGATGATGCTAATTTCAGCTAGCATCCCTATGGGACTCTAGTTAGCACTAAGCTAACTGTGATTTTTGTGAAGCTTGAAATAAGCGTTAGAATATCATTTACCGTGTAGCAGTTTCACAAATTACTCTTTCGGTAATAAGCTTTGACATACAGCTGCCCCTATTTTCCATTTCTGACATCTGATAGGCAGCCACTACTCGGGCTACCATTCGTACTCACAGTCAGTCAGAATCTAGGACTTCCAGGAGGTGTTTTTCTCTTGAAATCAGACCCACCTTTTGGAAATTGCAAAATAATTGTTTGAATCCACTGTCAGCTAATGAAAACATTGGTCGTTACTTTGGTGTTGGGCTTTCATTTTAGATCCTGAAGTCTCCAATGGGAGAGTTGGCTTGGATGTATCTACCTAGGAGAAGAAAATTCTGATTGGATAATTTTTCATTCAAGAACCCTTTTGTTTCCATCCAAAATCAGAATCAGAATCAAGCTTTATTGGCCAGGTATGCAAAGAAAAAATTGGTTTTGGTTACAGGAGCTTACAGTGCACAGTATCTGACAAACATTTACATGCAGTAAATAAAATAAAATAAAATAAAATATAACATGCATTCCTACCATCACTCACTCATACACACACACGTACACACAGTTCTACCTGTAAACCTTACACTGTGCAAAACCATTCAAAATCACAGAAATGTTATTTATTTATTTAGTTAATTTTATTTATTATTTTTTTTTAATTGCACAGAAACTATTAGTCCTTATTTGAAAGTCTAGAAGGCCCTGAGGGTCCCTGTACATTTTGTATATGTTATTCATAACTGTATACAATATATAATATTTCTGATATGATTATAGGCCACACTCACTACATTTCTTTAATACTGACACCTGCACTGAGAAATATTCCACTGTCTTGTACTCAGAGAATCAGGGATTCCGATTCTGATTCAAACAAAGCAGTAGATCAAATCCAGGTACGCATCCATGAAATGCCTTTCGTTCTGTCTGCTCCACTCCTCCTCAGCTTGCTGGTCTGATAAACAGGCCGTGGTTTGGTTCTGGGCTATCAAAGATGAGTCACTGGATCCAGTGCTGTCGCCCTCATTAGAGCAGTCTCTCCCAAACACTGTGCAATCTGTCTGTCTCTGTTCCTCCTCTCCTCCCCCCGGCCCCTCCTTTCCACTCGTTCATGAAAGCCACTGACATGCCCCTCTTCCTCTGTGCTCCATTCTCCTCCTTCCACAAATCCATAATCCATTATGAAAGCTCTGACTGTGTCTTCCGCTAACGTTATGCGTGTGAGAAAATGCGTGCAAGGAGTATACGGGGTGATGGTTGTGGGGGTGGGGTGGAGGGGTTACATAGGAGCCCGTTCTCTTGAGAAATGCTTGCCCGGCTCAGTCTCACAGATGGATGCTTGTGCTGGATTCTGAATTCTATGCCATGTTTGCCTGAATTCTCCCAGGATTGGATGGAGGGTGCTGTAACAATGTAACTACTGAGACAAAGCTGTTTTCCCAGACGCCCAGTCATAAGCTGGAATTTGGTCGCAGTCGCTGACCAATGTAGTGTGATGCAGTGTGGAAAAATACTTGTCGTAATTGACCTACGACAGTTAGCTACAAACTGGCCAATCATGTTCAGGCAATTGTTGTTTATAAGTGATATTAAACATTTAAAGGGGAATTTTACTGATTTGTCATTATTTCTGCATAATTAAATAGGTAAGATGTAAACAAAGTCGTTCAGGTTTGTGTGAAGTGGTCCGTTTTAGAGAAACGAGTCAGAAATGTTTACAGTGGTGGTGATAGGAACCAGACGTCTTAAGTGTGCAATGCCTCTGAAAGCTCCCTCACAGAAAATTATTACATGAAATGATTATGATTACAATGCCTGATGTCTGAGACCTTGATTTGTAATGGGTTGAAAATACAGTTTAAAATACAGTTTTTTGAAATACATTCATGGCAGAGAGGTACATGTAGGAGACATAGTCCACCTATTTTTCAAGATTTACCACTACAGATTTACCATTATCAATATTACATACAAAAACTCACTGGTGGTTGCAGATAGTAACTTAAATGGCTATATTTGCATTATAGACAATGGAAGCCTGGTTTCTATCACCACCACTGTAAAGAAATGAGAGTCTGTAAGTTTCTCTCCAATGAACCACTCCACATCAAACCACTCTGAATGGCTTTGTTTACATCTCAATGATAGATTTATGCAGGAAATGTGAAAAATCAGTGGATGTCCACTTTAATAAAGGCGACAAAAATTGTTTTTTTTTTTTTAATTAGTTTTTTATTTACATTTATGGCGTTAATGTCATACTGTCCAGAGTGGCATCATAATACTACAACTACTACTACTACTATTACTACTACAAGTTCTATACCAGTTAACCCCTTACATGGCCAGGGCTTGCTGTAGCTCAATCAATTTGCACTGAAGTCTTTGTAGTTACCGAATAATAAGCCTTAGTATGTAATTAGCTTGAGATTTTAAGGGGTTAAACCTTTTTCTCAGAACTATACTTCCAAGTCAAGAACCATTCCAGATTAATTCCAGGCTAAATATCTAAGTATGACAAAAAGGAAAGGTCAGCACTAACACACCCTCATTCCCCATGTATTCTTGATTTTGTTTTGCTTCCTGATGATTAGTGCTTCAGTCATGCAGTAATCCTGACTGTGAAATCTGTTCTAAGGAGTGTCACTCACTCCCTCTGTAGTCACGCATTTGGCTGTTCCTGCTCTGTTAGGCAATAAGACAGCATGCTCCTCTCTGATCCCAAAACATGACTCACCTGTTTCATTGGAAAGGGGGAGATATCACATACATGTGACAAAGAGCCGAAATATGCTGAGACTTCAAAACAAGTCGAAGCTCATTGCTATTATGATGGCACAAGTGGACAAGAATGAGAACAAACAGGACACTGCCATAACAAAGCCATCTCTCTTTATCAGGGCTTGCTGTTATGCATCACATTGTGCACAGTAGCTACATAAAGGATAAGGGAACAGGCATGGAAAATTTTATCCTGAAGCATAAGGGCAGCCTACGTATGCACATCCATAGCCAGAGGTAAATATAAAACAAACTGCAAGACGGACCGTGGCATGTGGTGGTGTTAGTAATTCTTTCCTATCAGCTTAATGTGTTCGGAGGAAGTGGGTCTTCTTGTTCCTCGTAAGTGCAACGAGTCTGACATGTCTGAGAAAACATGTTGAACATGAAACCAAAACCTCTTGTAATGTCTCTGTATTGTGTATGTAATGTTTATGTATCAGCACTGTGTGAAGTTTCTGACAGTGCTTTAGCTTGAGGGCATCTCTACAACCTGACCTATTTGTACCAGCTTAAGGGTATGTTTTACAAGATGGCAACAAAGCACTTCTATTGTTACTGTCCACCCATATTGTAAAAGGGCCTTGGTTGTGAGAAAGGTGCTGTATAAATCTAAAACTTATTCTTATTAAGTTGGCTTGATAAAGCCAATTTACTATTGCAGCTCCAGTTTCTGTGCTAGAACCATGAAGCCTTGTAGGATTTTAGAGCCTATATGGGAATAGTGTGCTTGTGCTTTTTGGACCAATCGCAGATACAGTGTTTGTACAGCATTCATTCAAACATGATTTTTTCCCATATGAGGTGAATGGCAGAATGTTGAGAAAATTCAAATCTTGCACAAACTTTCACAAAGAAAATCTCTCACATGCCCCTAAAAAGACTCACATACATACTAGTAGATAGACACATATTGGCAACCACCTGGGATACCATAGCAATGGCCAAGCAATACCTTAGCAACCATCTTGGATACCATAGCAATGGCCAAGCGATACTTCAGCAACCATCTGGGATACCATAGCAATGGCCAACATTTTAACATATATTTTACGATGTATGTAGCAGTTTTCCAGTGAATACTTCCATAAAGATCCCTAGTATAGAGTAGCTATTTTTGATTCCTAACAACTTATGGAAATCTGGTTAGACTACAGCTTATATTCACAGACATATCTAGAAGTTCCAGATGGCCTAGAGTGATGTTTTTCTCACAAAGTTGGTCCCATTTGGACCCAACTGGAAACCAAACCTTCTGTGATTCTGCTGTCAGTCTGATTCATTAAGCCTTCAGTTCAGCTCCTGAATTCCTAACCAATGGGAGAGCTCACTTGGCTCTATGTACCTAGACAGAATAGAAAAAAAAAACTTCTGTTGGGCCTTTGCAATTTAACTCATTTGTACTGAGTATTAAATACAACAAGAATGTTAATACTATAAAATAACACTAGCAAAAATTATAGATTTTTTTATTTTACAGAAATCATTATGTGAAGGCCACATCCTCAGGGTTCCCCCACTGCTACTCACAGGCAGTCGTGGGCTGGAGGTTAGGGAACCAGCCTTGTGACTGAAGGGTCACTGGTTTGATCCCCTGAGACGACAGTATATGACTGAGGTGCCCTTGAGCAAGACACCTAACCCCTAACTGCTCCCCAGGCACTGTGGATAGGGCTGCCTGCCGCTCTGGGCAAGTGTGCTTACTGCCCCCTAGTGTGTGTGTGTGTGTTAACTAGTGTGCATGTGGTGTTTCACTGCATGGATGGGTAAAATGCGGAGGTGAAATTTCCGCGCTGTGGGGCTAATAAGGGTCACTTAACTTAATAGACATTTAGTACCCTTTACACCTATTTTGTCCTTTATATGGTCCTATATAAGGCCTCAGTATCTCACTGATGTAAAAAAAAAAAAGAAGAAACTGTGGCTTTTTTGACTCGTTATGCTTATTGTGACATGCGGCCACAGCACAGTCACATAAGTCTGTTTCTCTTGAAATGCAAAAGAATGTGTTTAGGCCACAATATTGTGGCCTCCTCAGACGTCTGATCTGCAGTAGCATTGTCTCACTTACTCTAAGTCATATGACACCATGCACACACACACTCATAAGCTGTGCATGTGGAAGCCACATCCGTCTCATTCAAAACGCCCTGCTTTGTATAAGCAAATCATGGATTCACAGCACAGGCAGGATGGAGGTCAGATGACACTCTGACCTGATAATGCTGTCGATGTAACATTCTTGCACATGTAGCCATCATTGCCACTCGTAGTGTGGGGTATAGCTCAGACAGCTTGCTGTGGATGAGTGGGGATTATCTGAGCCCATCGGGCGACCTGGGGGAGAGAGAGAGGGAGCCATTGAGAGACAACTGCTGCTGCTACTGCTGAAGGGACCACGGCACGTGACAGGATTATGGAGCAGATGGACGAGGAGAAATGATATCAAATGCCATGTGAGTGCTGCTGACCCGGGCCACAGGAAACGAAGGAGAGGCCCCGGCACACGTGGAGCTCTGTGGGCCAGGCTGAGACCGTGCCAACTCAGCATCAGCCTTAACTCCCCACGGCCAGGCACAAGAGCCACAGCATGTGACAAGAACAAGGGAAAACATGTTCAAATCGCAATAAACCACTATGGCCAACCTAATGTTTTTCATGGCTGTTCTCATTTTAGCAATGAGTTCCTGACATACATCAGGATTACAGGTCTAAAAAGTAGAGCAAATTAGTAGACAAACATCTGACTCTTCTAGAGTAACGCATTTCTCTTTACTAGGCCCAATTTTTTCCATGTAAATGAGAGCTAGACAATGTATAGTTTCAGAATATTAGCCTAATCTGTCCCTGGCTAAATATTTGAATGCACACTAAAATGACTTTAAAATAATGTACTTTCTCCAGGTGAGTTTCTGTGGCTGTTTACATGAAGGGCTTCAAAAATATATATGTTGGTCAAAATATAATGCAAGTCAGTCTTTACCCACATCACATTAAGGATTCATTAATATGTATTTATTATAAGCTTATTGTAAGTTCTCTATTACTCCAATATGTAATGATACAATCTCAGTATGGGATTTGGTTCTAATATCAAAATGTTCTTTATACATATTTAGAAAGCCAGTGTAGATTCAGGAGCAGCTGAGGAAGTTAAAGCTGTCATTAGTGTGCTGCTCTTCAGTGGTTCTGAATGACATCATGCATGTGCCCTTCTCACAAGCCCTGAGGGTGAGACAGAAAACCAAATTTTAGGCCGTCCAATATTATAATTCTCTGTAGACATTAATTCCAAACATCCATTTGTCACTCATTATTTATTGCCTTCTAAACTTAAGGGCACATATCATGGCAAACGAAATTTGAAGAGTTTAATTCGAAAATGCATCCATTTGTTAGAAGAAGAGGTTTGAAAAGAATATCAGTTGATGTTTGGTGCACTTTGATAAAAGCACTTTCTAAAAGTTTTCTAATAAAGGTGATATGAATCAAAATATGGCATTGATATTTTTTGTATGCGAAAAATCTGCTCTCAACAATATATGTAAAATGGAGGTGGTATTTAATGTATTTTTGAACTAAAGTAGCAAATCATTTTTCACCTATTAATCGTGAGTTCGATCCCTGGTGATGCTACAGCTATCCGTGAACGGGAGTCCAAGAGAGCACAATTGGCCTCGCTCTCTGGGTGGGTAGGATGGCCCTCCCTTCTACCCCCATCACTCAGTGCGTTGCTAGTCAGCGCAGGCGTCTGTTAGCTGACGGAACAAAATTGGCGGTTGGCGTTGTGTGAGTGGCAGTACGAAAAGATGTGGCGGCTGGCTTCACAGGTCTCGGAGGGAGCCTGTGCTAGCCTTCGCCCTCCTAGCATTGGTAGTATCGTGTGACTGGGGGAGTCCATGCCATCCAGTGTCCATAGAGTTCACATTGACTTAACTCACCAGCTAATTGGCAAGGGTTTGAAAAACATCAATCTCTGCAGAGCTGTGGCCCAGAAGAAACCCAGTCTGACATGACTGATATATAGAAACTAAACTGAAAAGCAGTCCATTTTGAATTTGTTTAAAAAAAAAAAAACCTAGGCATTTACCTATATCTTCCTATTTATGTTGCAGTTTAAGGCACATTGTGGTGCTATACCCAATCAGAACAGAGGTAATTTACATATATAAGTCAGTTAAAGGTGTAATAACAAAAAGAGCTTAAGTTTAAGGGATAAAGAGAGGCTGGAAAATGGTCTTATAAAAGTTAAATATGAAACTACACAAATGTCAGAAGTGGACTTTAGGTGAATAAACGTCGTCTTAAAATGAATCCTTAAGTCAGGGAGTATTCACAAAGCATCTCAAAATAGGACTGCATGTCTAATATCAGATTACAGATACACTGTTTACAAACCTCTAACACTATATGGTGAAAAACACTGGCCTAACAACAACACTCCTCAATGGAGAAACTTTTTAAATGCCAAACAGCCCCTAAAACTACATAGCAATAATCTTAGAAAGTCTGTAGTGTTAGAAATACACATTATAGACCTCATTACAATGATCTGAGTTGTAATGCTGTTGAAAAACAGGGTCTTGCTTGACGGTGGAAGAGTGCATCTACTTTACTCAACGCCCTTTCAGTTTAATCTGTTGTGTAAACCGATTAAGGCATGCCAACCCAGCAAGAACGGGCTAAGTATGGCACTCCATTCATTCATGACTGCTGGTCACACTATTTCATCTCTGTTTGTTCAGTTTATTGATCTCTTGAACAAATACTACCCAATCCATAGCACATTGGAGGTCTATCTCACTATTAAGGCATAAAACAGGACCCAAATTGCTGAAAAGTGGAGTATACAGGCACAAAAAAGCAGAAGATGACATTAACTAATGGCTTCAATCACAAGCAGTGAAAGCTGATTGAGGCATCTGAGCCCCTCTCCACACTTTGACCTCATTTTTGTACCAGTGCCAGCGAACAGCAGCACAGCCTGTTTTAGCTCTGGGAGATCGAAATGTGCCAAGTTTTCATCCACACATTAACTCACGGATGTATTTCAAGCTTTACTCGCTGCTTAGCAACAGAGCATCGGTCCAGTATGATGAAGTCACATAAAGTAGTTGGTGAGTGCAGCTCTTAAGATTTCCATTTTACACACTCTTCTCCACCTTGGGAGGAAGTCCTTATGCAGCAAAGTGACGTTACGTCTGTATATGAATCAGAGATTCACTGTGTTTATTGAATTAGAATCAGAATTACCACCAGAACTCATTTTAATTCCACAAGTATTTTACACCTACTCAGGGCAAACATATGATATGTAATACCATACTGACCAAATGAGTAACACTATAAACAAATATTCAAAAGAAAATAGAGCATATTTAATTCTCACTCAAAATGGCCATTAAGTACAACTTATTAATTTTTCTGTTGATATTTCTGAGGAGATCAGAGATAAGGATAAGGGTAAGGGTAAGGATAATAACATTTTATTGTGGATTTCTTTGAGATTTTCTCTTGAAAAGAATGAAAGCTGTAATAAAGGCAAAAGGTGGATGCAAAACAACATTATAATTGTCTGTTCAATGTGTTTTCTGCTTTTTGTGTGATGCTAAAAATGAATAACTTGTTCTTTATTTAATGTTTCCATTAAATAAAATTCATTTGTCTGCAAATGTAGATTAAGGCCCTTCTCTTCTTGCGTGTGTTTATATGAATGTGCTTCTGTAGCAGAATTGATTTCACTGCGCTGCGGACTGGAAGGCCTAGATCTCCTGTGATCCTTTGCTGAAATACTTGTTTTGGTGTTTATGTTGGAACGTGGCCTTATAAAAAAAACAAAAACTGTGTTATTTAAAGCTTCTTTAGTGAATGATCAGAGACTACCATTCACAAGTTTGAAATCCGGGTGGATCCACTGTTATCCCCTGTGATGACACAGTCACTTGTGTTCAGGAGTCCAAAGGAGCATAAGTGACCTCGTTCTGTCTTAGTGATTGGGATAACTCTCCTTCTCCCCCATCCCTGTTTCACCCCTGCTGTGTTCACAGGTGTCTGTTAGCTGATTACAGAACTGGCAGCTAGCATTCTCCTCCAAGCATATTGAGCTGTCTAATGACTTTGTGTCAGAGGCAGTTTGAAAAATGCGGTGGTGCTTTACATGGAAATGGAAGCATGTTCTAGTTTTCACCTTTCCAACTTGGTAACATCAAGCTTTACTTGCTGACTGGTGGGTGTACCATGTTTATGGGTGGAATTGGCCACAACCACACTGGAGAGAAAACTGGGTAAAAAAAGAAGTTTGGAATCATTATTTTCAATGATATAAATTCAATTTGTTTAAGATATCTTTTAATTCATTTGTATGAAGCTGTAAAAGAAAGTATAAGAAATTTCATAAGAGTCCAGAATCCAGATTTGACTGCTTATTTGTGTAGTTGTTCTATGATAGTATATAGCCCTTTGGTATATAGTCCTTTAAAGAAAAGGGTCCTGCTATTGTTACAAGTCATATATACTTTCTTTTGATACTGTATAGGATTTTGCTAAGAAAATTAAATACATTTTTTTAAGACAGCATATAAAAAGTATTTAATTTTCATAGGGGCATGTTTATCTATTTTTTAATGTGTTTTTCTGTTTCTGCTCCTCACGTGGTGCTTGCTGGCAGGTCAGTAACTTCACCATCTGGCCATAGCATCTGGGTCACCACTGGACAGGGTCATAGAGCAATCAAACAAGCAGAGCAAACACACATGTGCACACATACTCACTGTAACATCAGGTTTAACTTCATCTATAGAAGTATTTACTGAGAGCTCTCACAGCTGCTACATGCAGCTGTACAAGGCAAACTGAGTTATTGTATATGCATGATGTTTTGCTCCCTCAGTTTCCAGCAGTTTGTAGTAAAACAATGGACCAGCAGAAATTATATCTCACTACATTAATGTAGATTAAAGTTCCGAGTGTTTTTGCCTTCTCATATAAGAGTACTGTTTAGTGAGGTTTTGTTACAACAGCAGTGATAGCACTGTGATATGTACATGCTTTGCCCAGAATCATTCTTTGTTCCACAGACATCTGCATGTTGTCCGCTTGTCGGTTAGAACAGAGTGATTATGACTGATGATATTAGGTGGCAAAAAAAGATGATCCTTCCTCTCCTTTTCAGGATCTTCTTGGCTAACATGAGGTGACAAAGGCCAGACACAGGAAGCCTCCCATTTCTGTGTGTGAGAGGAGGAAACAGACTTAAAAGAGAAGAGCCCTGGCACCCGGTCCTGCTCTTCACCTTAACTCTTTCCACCCCCCTCTCCACCCCCCACCCCCCACCCCAACTTCTTTCCCTCTTCCTATCTGTCTCTCACTCTCTCTCACCAGAGGTGATGATGAGGAAGCTGAACGTTCTTGGTTCTTGTTGATGTGACACTGACTATTTTAAAGAGACTAAATTAATATCCTGAGACTCACACAGAGCAGATGTTCCACAGAACCTTCTCGATTGCAGCATTATAATATCCTACAGAGTTAATCCATCACTGTTGTAACAAAACCTCATATCTGCATAATGGTAACATTGAAGGAGAAGGAAAATGACATTACAACTTAATGTAAGTGAATGTAACAAAGTTTGGACTGTTCTTTTGGTTTATTTGTGAGGAAATGTTCAGAT
>JAILXH010224230.1:16388-38763 GCA_023558415.1 Piaractus mesopotamicus | reverse complement strand
GTGTGTGTGTGTGTGTTTGTATATGTGTGTGTGTGTGTGTGTGTGTGTGTGTGTGTGTGTGTATGTGTGTGTATTTGAGGGTGGACAACATGGGCAGGCTGCTGACTGGCTACAGCTGCTAAAGGAGAACTCTACACTGGCCACTTGTGATATTTTAAACATCTGATATTTTTACATAAATTCTTATGGCTGTATTGATTCAAAAAAACAATAATGTGGTGGGTCCACCAGACCACTGAGTAACAAAAACATTAACACCATACAACAGAGTGAATAGCACTTAAAAATATTAAGGCCAATCTGCTGTATTTAGTTTTGTGCTTGAATCGCCATCTCGTCATTTATTCTCATCGTGTATGGTGTGTAATGGCCTTTACTGTGTTCTGTGAACATCTTGACTAATCACTGGTCCAGATAACTGTTAATGTAGGTGTTTAAAGCATCAAGGTATTCAATTAATCCAGCAAAACCTAATTATTTTGGTCAAAATAATGCATCTTTAACCAAGTCACAACAATGACTGACCAATACGTTTCTAATATATTTCAAGGTATAGTATGTAACAATATAATCGCAATATGAGTGTTTTGTCCACATCGTGCAGCCTTATCGTGGTATTAGATCATTTTCAAGACTATGAAGATCAGCTTTCTCTATGTCTGCGGCTCTTTTCACCCCTGCTTCCTGCACATCTGATATATGCATGTTTTCTTTGAATAGTGGTTTGCATTCCTGGGGAAGCCGAAGTCCACCCTTGCCCAGTCTACTGCTTTAAGGTGCTGGACTTTCCTAAGCGAGTAAACAAATGCTTGACCATTTTGCTTTCTTTTCATGATCTCTGGGGGAGTTCAGGTACCCTGATGAAAGTATGTTATTGTTTCAGGGCTAGCCATGGAGACCAAGGAGTTTTCCAAATCCCACATGGGCTGCTGAGGAACACTTGACCAAGGTGCTTAACCTCAATTTAGGCACAGAGACAGATGCACAGGGCATACAAGGAATGCAAACCATGTAAATTCTAGAACAAGCACATGCTTTGGAAATGCATTAATTTAAAGCTAGAGATGCATGTGGGAACTAGGAAGCATTAAGTTGCATGCAAATTGACAAATAAGTGGACGGTGTCTTGTTGTGGGGATTTGCGAAAGATATTTCACAATGCACATGTTTTCAAATGACCACACATCAACTTCCAAAAGTGACTAGGTTTGTTTCTAATGGACCCCATGTCTCTAAATGGCCCCCCTTCCACATGGCAAAAACCTTTCAGATCTGTCTGAGCAGCAGGTACTGAGACTTTTGTTTCAAAAGACAGATAATCTGTTGTTCAGCATTCTTTTATGATACATGACTGAGCAAATCAAGGTCTTAGAGAAAGGCTGGACAGGCTGAGACTGGAGCTGCAGACAAACTGGTGGGAGTGGGGGGGCTCTGTCTCCGAAACCTCTTCAGAAGGCTTTACAGCTACTCCAGACTTCCAGTGTTAAAGCTTTAATACTGTCTGAAGCCTTCAAAGCTGTCTCACGGGGGTATATGGTACTCCAGTGTTAAAAATGGACAGATCAACGTCAACAGTCTGTTATACATGAAAGTTATGTTCTTTAACATGGTTTTAAAAAAATAGCTATGAAGCGGCAATGGGAAAAACAATGAGCTTGGATATATGAATTTGCCCGGACCTGAAGTAAATGCACATTTGCTGAAGCTACATACTCTACCTACAGTAATCCCTTAGAAGCTCACCACCTTAGGATAAACGAATGTCTTGCCTTTGTAGCAGTGAAGGTAGAGCTTGATTACTTCTCATCCAAGACTATAAAAAAGTCAGTGCAGAGACTCCCTAATTACACTTTTTTGCCTTTGTTATCTACATCCATCCTCCAACTCAGTTAAATAAAGCATGCAGCGCCGGAGTGGGAAGTCTGGAGGGTTGGGAGAATTCCCGGAGGGTTGGTATGGTGTTGGGCTGGTCACTGTGAGCTGAAAAAACATATTGGGACCATTCTACCAAATTAGTTAAAACTGTGGTCCCACAGTAAAAAGAAACAATTAAAAATCAGATTCAGATCTGAACTCTCCAAGGTGGTAGATCTCCAGGACCAGGATCGAGCACCCCTGCCTTAGACATTTAAGAGGTTTATGTCATATTTAAACCCAATGCGTTAACTGAGATGGTAATAAGCTAAATATATACAATATTATAACTTATAGGGTACTTCTATTGGGAGGTGGCTGTTCCTAACCCTGAAATTTCAACTTGTAAAAATAATACTTATATTTTTTAAGATCTTTTTGATATCTTTTAAAGTGAAATTGTCCCAGTGTCCCACATTTTGATGTCACTACTGAAACACAAAGAGTTTTAGTCCATAGGCGGAGCCTTATTTTAGCCACACCCCTGCATTTTAGAGCAGGAAGTGAGACTGCATCCCTGTCCCTCATGGCCACATGGTGAGCAGTTAGATCCCATTGTTTTGATGTAAATGTGTCCCGAAGTCTGAAAATCAGTGTGTAACATTAAGAACTGCCACTAGAGAAACACGTATTTCCTGCAACTATGTAAAGTTTTTGTCCTTTGATTAAAAAATATTATGATTTTATAACTAGTTGTGCAGGCCGCCTGTGGTCATTCCACCAGTGCAGTAGAAATTGTTTCAAGTACTTTTGGTTCATATGTATAAATTCAGTATTTTTCCCATTAACACTGTTATCAGATTACCTATGATGCTGTGGTCTCTCTGCATGTGAAATGTTGTGACTCTGTGTTGAGCTGCTAGTGAGCAATGTGGGGCAAAAGAGGATGAGTGTGAGAACCCGCTGCTGTTCACACCCGTCCACAAAGACCGCCATGCTGAGATAAAACAGACAGCACAACTGCAGCTGTCTAGACTTTAAAAAACTGTGTACAATGAATCACTGCCACAAATAAAATTTCATTTAAACACAATAAAAACAAACTATAAATGTTTGCTTGCTCACCTACAATAACGAAAATGCAGTGCTCTTCTGGTTTTGTAAATCATTCACATTTCCACATATATTCCATCAATATTATTGAAGAGAAAATAAACAGTTCAACTCTGAAACAGGCAGAAATTGCATTTTTGAGTTACTTTGAAAAAAGGTTATATACATTTGGAAACATACAGACTTGACACATATTATTTAACAATATATGGAAATATATTCCCTTTGCTGTGGATTTGTAGCATATTAACTGTTGCGATTGTGTTAAAGATAAAAGCTGGTAACACTTTACTGTAGGGCAGTTTTGATAAGGCTACATGATGCCTACAGAAGCCTTTCATGATAATTGAAATAGACCTGCATAACGCTGTTGTCGGAACAAAACCTCATATCTCCATTTTTGCTGTTTTGTCCGTTTTTGACAGAATTTGAAAATGCCTGTTGCTATTTACATTATGTGCAGCTTTCACAATAGATGGACCAAAAGAAATAGCCCAAAACTACTTGGAAAAAATTCTGGTTCTACTGACTTACATAAAAAATAAAGTATGTTTTTTACTCCTCCTGTAAAGTTACCAATTTGGAGGTATGAGGTTTTGTTTCGACAGCAATGATGAACATTTATAAACACTTATTCCAACAGGCATCATTTGTATAAAGGCTGCATTTGCCAGCTTTGATGTCAAGTTGACAGAACATCTATTGATTCTTTATTTTCTAACATTAGGTTGTCATGACCCTTTCTGGAGTGAAATGACACACACTCTGTAGCTCAGTGTCTGTTACAGTGACATAGTGCTGATAATATGACATAGCTTGCCAAGTCAGGTTGGTTGAGCTAAAGTATTTTCTGCCATCCTGAGGTTCATTTTACAAATTATAAGATTTAGAAAGTTCTGTACCTATTAAAGATAAGAACTCAGAACTGTGTGTCTAAGCCAAGAACCACTTGGGAACCTTCATTTTTTGAGTTTGAACTCACTGTTGAACATTGTGCTTTCTCAAAGCAGGCAAGATATGTAGAGCATGTTAGCTTTTTCCTACTAACCTCATTATCAGTCCTACTCCATAAATCAACAGAGTCACTTGGAAAGTCTGGTTCTCACTGATGCCCATTCTTGCATTCCCCATATGCTCTATTTGCCCGGGTTAATTAGGAGTCACCTACATTTACCACTGTTCTGGGTCTGATTAGTCTGGACTCATTAAACTGTCTGACCCCCCTGGCTCCGTGCTAGCTGCTATTAGATGCTGGCAGGGGCAGCCAAGCACAGTCGTTTAGTAACAGGAAATAAAACGGATCACTGGCTTTTTATCAACTGAGCTAACTGATCTTTTAGGTCAAAGGAGTCTCCAGGCTCCCACCTAACCTGAGAAGAAAAAGGTCGATTGTAAGAGCTAAGCCCCACAGTGGCAAGTAATGTAGGGTAGTTCCTTTTTTTCCACTTCCTCTTGAAACACACTGGAATGGGTTATTAACATGCTAGCATCACTCATAATAAATACAGCCCCCTCAGGTAGTTTTAGTGGAATGTCCTTCTAATGCCTTTCTAAGAGTGAGCTTGACATGGAGGGGCAGGCCGCAGGAATGTGTGTAGTTTGTTTTAGGAAGTTTTCTCAATTAAGCAGGCCACATCCAACAGAGCACAGGCATGCCAGAGGTCAGAGCCAGGTAAGCAGTGATGTGTTGACAGACCGGCTACACTCTGTCTGGTCCATTCGTACAACTTACTCAAAGAAATAGCTCAATCAAACATGCATAGCTAAAAAAAGAGGCAGTGCTGGTACCTACCAATTAGCATTACGTCATTTCTGTGTGTGTTACTAGGCCCTCTACTGTGTTAGGATTCCACATGGTGAATTACAGCACCATGTGCGGACAACCTACACTCTGTCTGGTCTAACCTACTATAAGGAAACATTTTAATCTGGCTAAAGATGTGACTACCAGTTAGCATCTTGTGATTTCTCTGCAATTGTGCCCTTTGCTACGCTGGGATTCCGCACGGTCACTTACAGTAGAATGTGGGGACAGACCATGCTCTGTCCAGTCCAGCCTTATAGCCAGGCCTGTCACAATTATTCTATAATAGGCTAATCACAATTATAAAAGATAACTGCAGTCACTGGTTTTTACAGTCACATTATGCTGCAACAAACAAAATGTGAATTAGGTGTGTTAGGCTGAAGCAAATATATGTAAATAAAAAAACGCATTATATGCATTCATTGAGACATGAAACTTTTGAAAACAAAGTTCTAACTTCTAACTAAGTACATGTTAAAAGGACAGTGCTAAGCAAGAGTTGATTTGTCAGCTAATGTTTTTAGCTTGTATGCTAACAGAATTAGTGTTTTTTGCAGTATCATATTTTCACTTTCTAGAAGAACATGTAGGTTAACTCTACACATAATTCTGTGTAATTGTAGACATTTCTGTGAGTGCCTGTGCATATCAGTATTAATTCAGTACTTCAGCCAATGTTAGCTAATAAATAAACATAGCTAACAAGTAAGGTGGCTACACGGTCAGCTAAAATTTTCATGATCGTGACAGCCCTACCCTGCTGAAAAACAGCACAGCTGGTCTAAGCTAGTTTAGTTGTTGGTCTGGTGCTGGTTTAGCTGGTCACCCAGAATGGTCATGCTGGATGACCAGCATACCAGCAACCAGAAGACAACATATGTTGCTTTTGCTGGTGACCACCCTAATAACTTCCTTTGCTGCTGACCAGCAAACCAGCATCCCTAACACATCCATAGCAAAGTTGGGACCAATTCATTGTAATTTCTGTACGTATGCCCCTCACTGTGCCCTGTATAAGGATTCCACATGCTCAAATACAGTAGAATGTGGGGACAGACTTTACTTGAAGAAATAGCTCGGCTAAACATGCTGGCTAAAAAAAAAATAAGGTGGGCACTAGTTGTTACCAATTAGCATTTGTAATTACAGTAGGGTGTAGGGATAGACTACACTCTGCCTGGTCCAATCTTAAAGCCTACTAAAAGGAACAGCTTAACCAAACATGCTAATCTGGCTAAACAATGAAGTAGACGCTAGTAGCTACCAATTAGCATGATGTCATTTCTGTACATATGCCCCTAGTTTTACCGTCTGCTGTATTAAAATCCCACATGGTCAATGACAGTACATGGACTGTACTGTAAAACTTTCATTTGATTTCATATTTTGCTAGCGACATTAGCATTATTCTTTGAGTGTGCTGCACTGAAAGTGAGAGTATTGGATTTCTGCTGGTTTGCCTCCAACAGATGCCAAGGAACCCATTATTAAATCTCTCATTAGGACACGTAATTGAAGGCTGTCGTAAAGCCAGACAACAGTTGGTTTGGGTGGCATTTAGACTGCAGCTGGGTGCAGAACATAGGCCTGCATGTTTCAAGAGGGCATTTTATTTGGGCAGGCCCCTCTGGTATAGTTCATTATAACAATAAATCCAATGAATAGAGGCACAAATATAGCTGCTATCATTACACATTCACATCATCTAGATGTGCTTTTGGTGATAAAGATTTCTGAGGCCAGAAGAAAGCCTGTAGTGAATTAAAGCAGTGGTGCCACTGTTTAGCTGGGGCTCCACGTCTGACCCACTTGAACAATAGTCACTGTGTGTGTAAAAACTCTTATGACCGCGTTTTATAGCAAAACAGGAGTCTGGATGGAGTGTGTCCTGTGTGTGTGTGTGTGCGGGTGTGTCTATAAGCCCCAAACAGAGTATGTTCACCTCACCCTTCAGTGCGTGAGCGTTTCTCCAGTTTATAGCATGTGGCACTTATTTAACAGAAATTGGTCATAGTGAACATAGTGTAAAACTGTCAATGCATTTTATTTATGACAACAAAATAATGTATAGTGATTTTTCCATATTTAGTTCATCAGATCAATAGGCGACGTGGCAGAGGTGGCCGAGGTGCCTAGCAACCCCAAGATTAAAGGGTTAATGTAACATGTAGTGTCAAAAATAGAAGCGACACATAAACAGAATAACATCTAACGTGAAAAGATTTTAAAAGCACTGCACCTTTCATTTTAATGCCATTTTCATTCCTAGACACTGCAGTTATCACTTGTAGTTCACTGAAACAGAGAAATTCTGCTGAAAGTACAGATTCTAAACTTTTGATCCATACTACGTTTGTAGAGTAAATAATTTTATATTATTTTAATTTGATTAAAATTTTATGGTTGTGTGTACAATCTTGTTTTGCAAAAAAGAAAAAATGTTGTTTGGGTTGCAGCTTTACGGAAACAGTGCATTTGTGCTTCTGGGTCCAATTGGAAATACTGTAGCAGTGGCCTAGCAACAACTTTACAACAACCTGGGATACCATATCAACAGCATAGCAAAACCCTAGCAACCACCTGGAAAACCATAGCAACAGCCTAGCAACACATTAGCACCTAGAATAACACAACAACGGCCTAGCAACACCTTAGCAACCACCGAGGATAGTACAACAGTGGACTAGCAACACATGAGTAACCATCTGAGAGACCACAGCAAAGGCCTAGCAACACCTTAGCAATAACCTGAGATTTCATAGCAATGGCTTTGTCAGGCCAACTTAAAACTCATTCACATATTTTCCTCTTCTAGTTAGACATCATGTGAAAATTTCATTATGAATGGAACAGAAATGCACCAAAAATCACTTGGGATTTTTTACAATAAGTTACGTTAAAAGTAACAACTCACTTGCCTTGCCCTGTGAAGTTACTATTTTGAAGATGTTTGTACGTGTTTTTCTTTGGACAAATAAATAATTGCATTTTATTATATGTAGATATAGTATATTACTATGTATTCTCACATCAGTGTGTGCTTCATTGATATTGAAGCCAGCTGGAAATCATAGAAATCATAATTTATTTTCCTTCAGTATCAACAAGGGTCTCTTTGAGCATTTTTTCACTCAATGATAGCTGGGAGTGGGAGGTAAAACATATTATTGGTTAATACTGTTTTCCCTGCTCGCTGGTGCACTGTGATGTAATCCAACACCATTATGTTTCCAAAATCAACAATCAGACATAGACACTAACTGTGACAAGTGTCATCCTGCAATCACAGAAACTCAGACCATGTAAAGCTACAGAGTGGGGTCTGCAGAGTTCCAAAACTCCTCTGGCACAGCCAAGCAGCTGCATGTAAGCCTTACATCACCAAGCTCAATGCCCAGCGTTGGATGGAGTGGTGTAAAGCATATCTGGCAGTCTGGTGGACGAGTCTGAGTTTGGCGAATGCCAGGAAAACATACCTGCCTGATTGTATTGTGCCAACTGTAAAGTTTGGTGGAGGAAGGATAATCATATAGGGTTTTTCAGGGGTTGGCCTAGAACCCTTAGTTCCAGTGCATGGAAATCTTAATGCTTCAGCATAACAAGACAATTGTTTGCTTCCAACTTTGTGAGAACAATTTGGGGAAGGCCCTTTTCTGTTCCAGCATGACTATGTCCCAGTGCACAAAGCAAGGTCCATAAAGGCATGGCTGGGTGAGTTTTTTTGATGTGGAAGAACTTCACTGGCCCTCACAGAGCCCTGACCTCACCCCCATCTTACACCTTCGGGATGAACTAGAATGGAGATAGTGAGCCAGGCCCTCCCATCCAACATCAGTGTCTGACCTCACAGATGCTCTTCTGGATGAATGGACAAAAATTCCCACCGACAGTCTCCACAATCTTGTAGAAAGCATCCCAAAAGAGTGGAAGCTGTTGCCCATATAGTGTATATTTGATTGTTTTTTATTAGTTTTGGGCCCCTCTTTAGAACCCTGTCCTTTATACGCTCCCAGTAATATCCCATTCTCATCATCTGTCTCTAATGCCTTAGTTTTTTGCACATTACTAGCTAAACAACTTGTTTCCTGGATCATTCATATTGGCTAATGGACATTATGCCCTACATTTGGAAAAAATCTGGCATAATCTCACAGGCCAGACACAAAACTATAAGCATATCTGGGATTCTTTCCTTCTTTTCTCTCCAGTATTTGGTAATTTTATGGATCATTCTACCAAGTTGGACTTTTAACAGACTTGGATTTTGGACAAAAATCCTTTTGCTTTGACTGACCTTATACCTTAATTATGTTTATTTTATTAAAACAAATGGTTGATCGTTCAATTTTGTCACTAACAGAACAATTATAACACTACCCAGACTTTACCAAATGTTTCAGTAGGGACTGTTTCAGTAGTGACAATTTTAGCTAAATATAAGCAGAATAAAAACAGTAGCCAGTACATGACTAGCAAACACAGCTTTGAACAGCTGTACACACATTAAATCATAATGTTTTTCATTAAAACACTAGAAAGTTGAATTAATTGAAGACTTTGGGACACATTTACGTCACAACAGTGTTTTTTTAAATTCTGGAACTACAGTTTAAACGGCTGTCAGCTCATTGTCATACTCGGATTTGTATCTATTGCCTACCAAAAGTCTAATATACAGAATGTTAAAAATATAAAAACACTTTGCAAGCCAGCAAAAGTCACACATTTTGCTGTAAGAACAATTATGTCCTTTAACTGGTATCATGCAATGGATAATGCTTAATATGAGTTTTCTTGAAGGCAGAATGCCTCAACAGGAGCGCCGCAAGTTCCAGCCAAAATCTGTAACTGCTGTTCCAAAAGCACCAAAGCTGCTGAACAGAAATGGCCAGAGAATTTACCACGCCGGCACGGCCGTGTCAAAACTATTCAAGCTTGTGTCATGTGAAAAATAGGCTATAGTCTAATCATAACCAGCTGTGTTGCTCTTTTTGCTGCAGAATTATATATAAATGCCCATTAAACCTTTCAAGCTCAAATATTTCGATTCTTATTTCTCACATCTGGATGGAAAATGTGTCAGTCGACGGTTAAGAATGAGAATTGTGTGACACATTATTGAAGTATGCCATAATAAGCATAATCAGTGTAGCAACATGACTTGACATCGTGTGATTTGACCTCTGTGTAACCAGCAAATAATAAAAACAGCTTCTTGTTGTCTTGTGCGCCAGGGTCGAGGAGGAGTGAGATGGAGTTAACTGGAGTTAAATGAGTAGCTCAAAGGCAAACACAGCACAGCCCTGCTCGGCAGAGTCATGTGTATACAGGAGTTCAGTTTGGGGTTTTGGACTAAGGTAGAAATTCCTGAAACGTGATGCCTGAGCGATTTCCAAGATGGGAAATCTTGATTGACTTTCTGGTGAACATTGTGTGGTTTGATTTTGGGCTTTGCAGTGGTCCGTGCTTGCCAGAAAAGGCCACTGAGAGTATAAACCTCTGAACGGATACAGTGCAGTCCAGAAGTAATTGGACAAGGACAGTTTGGTGTTGTCAGTTTGGTTCTATAGTCCTGCATATTGGAATTGCAATGAAAGAGTGACTTTAAGGTTAAAGTGTACCCCATCAGCGGTGATTTGAGGACATGTAAGCTTTTATTGGAATTACAGCCCATATGTATTTGTCACATTTTATTGCACCAAAAGTAATCAGACAAATGGCTGTATTTGCATTAGTTTATGTACAAAAGAGCTACTAAAACGCACTTACATTAAATTCTAAATGTATTATTTGCATCAGTAATGTCTAAAAAGGTAGAGTAGATATTCTGTTGGATGTGCAGTGCAGTACTGTGCAAAATATAGAAAGCTTCAACCTTTTTTGGGGGGTGGTAGGGGGTGGTCTGTGTGAGTAGGGCACACAGCTACATCACTGCCTGTGGTATGTTACACGTCACACTGTACTTACACAGCTTTGAACAAGAGAAAAGAAAAGTAATATTTGTCCCTGAAGAGGGTGGTGCTGGTGTGGCCAAGGGATATTGGTCTGGTTTAAAAAAAAAAAAAAAGAAAGGTGATAGACAGATTAAATATTGATAGATATTAAATATTGATAGATTTGATATTATGTTTAGTGTTGGAGGCTTTTGTTTGTTCTCACAGCTGCCAAGCGGGAGGAAAGCATAAAGTTCAGAACCAGTGACAATAAATGTGATTTGATTTGATTCTGTTCAATATATTTTAATATATTTTAGAACTTGTATAACTTGTACTTAATGGCCATTTTGGCTGAAAGTTAAACAGACGAAAGTGTGTTCACTGACGTTTGAACTCTTACATATATCTACCACATAGCTCTATAGCACTTTATTTAGTGTTAAAGTACCTTAAATGTATTGATCAAATGTTGAGTCTGATAAAGATTATTGTAAACACATAATTACGCTGTATTATTTGTCATTTAATAATTTAACACCATTCCAAAACACTTGAAATATTAAAAACAGAATATTTTGAAAGCATCATTAGGTGACTATATTTCACATTTTCACATTTGTAAGTTTTAAATGTCATATTTTTACAAATATTGTATATATACACATTATTAGTGAACATGAAGTTTATTTTATTTATGGGAATCATATGAATAAATGAAATGGCTGGTGAACACTGGCTTCCCCTTAGAAATCCCACTGCATCTTCAGCATGCACACCTTCACAGAATTTAATTCTCGCCCACTCAGGATTCGTAAGCCTGCGGAGACGGAAACTATGAAGCCAGACGCAATTTTCCAAAACATGAGTAACTTAAAATAACAGCTCAAGGTTCAGCATGGAAGTGAATTCTTTCCTCTGTATGTTCACCACCCTCTTTTTTTCCTCCTTCCTTTTTTCTTCTTGGCCTCACCTGGCTGAAAGCATTCATCTGAAAGTGGGGGAACATTTGACTATGTAGTGCACTTCATAGCTTCCCTCAGAATCTCTGTTCACATGAATTAGGAAATATTTTTTAAGTGTGTCAGGTTCTTCTTAAGGTTTCTTATTATGACACTGCAGTTTCACAGACCAGTACATTTCAGAAGCATGTGTTCAGTCACCTTTCTGATTTGTAGGTCCATTAACCTGGTCAAATTGCATGCTTTGTTGATTTCCTAAAAAAAGTAAAAAAATAAGTTAACGCGTTATCTTCAGAGAGCACATTTTAACGTATAATTACTGTTTATTGACCGAATTTAATACATTGGTGAGATAAATAAAACATAAAATGTGCCTGTGCAACAGTCTTGGCACATTAGATATTTTACGTTGATTTTTTTTTTTCCAATATGTTAATCATAGAAAATACATAGAAATTGTGCACTAAAATATGCAGGAAAAATGCCATATTTAAATATGTTCTCTGTAGAGGATGTGTTGACTTATTTTCACTTAGAAAATCAACAAAACATGTCATTTGATCAGGGATGTTCAAACTTTTACATACATCTGCATCTGCCATCTTATACAGGCTACAATGTAATACTTTATTTTACAGTTCTGTATGTTCTATGTATGTATGTATGTATGTACAATGTACTAGGTAATTATTTAAAGACTAAATTACACTGAAATGCCCAACAGGTTCTAGATGGTAGCCTCTTAAGCTCCTTGGAACCACCATTTTTCCACAAATCTGGGCTATGAACCATAAACAGATGGCGTCTCTTCAGTAATCTGCTCTGTAAAAATTATTTTTATAAAATAATAAAAAGAGTGTCAGAAGAGTTTTTGGCTTTCAGCAGTAAATTGTAAGCATATAGCAACATGTGTATGATCATAAAACACTTTTTCTGTTCATTTGAGGGGTTTACAAAAAAAAATAATAAACTAAAATAAAAATTTGCATTTATTTAATGCAGTTACTGAATAATTTGCCTTACGATTTGGTCATGTGAATTCAGATGGACAAACCAAAATATACCCTGTAGCATAAGAGGTTAACTGAGGTACAAACTCCAAAGTGCTGTATAATTATTTTGGGTAAAATAGGAGTAAGTACCCTGACAGTCTAACTAAATTACACAGAAATGACTAACAGGTTTTGGATATTAAGTTGAAAAAAGACAATTATTTGGAGTATGAAGGTGGCAAGTACAAACAAACTCACACTAAATTGTTTTTATATGTTTAAGCAGGAAAGTAAATCATAAAAATAGTAAACATTAAGCACCCTATGAAAAAACATAGTAAGAGCTGTTGCTTTCTTTTATAGCCCACAGTGTTGTTTTTAGGTGATAAACAGGGATGTACTATGTAAGACTCTTACTTGTAACATTTTCACTTTTAACATTCCACAAATGTCTTCAATCTCACAAAAAGAAAGAAAACTGCAATTTTCAGGGAACAAACATTGGGTGCTATTATCAAGGGAACATCTTCAGGACTTTTAGTTTTTGTACCATATTTCGTTGTAGGTATATATTTCAAACTCCAAAACACCCAGACTTGATTTTAAATCAGTTAGGTTACAAATATGACCCTTTCCTCTGTGAAAGTGAATGAAGTGCGCTTTTAAAACCAGTGGTGAACCATGAACTACTAGAGCTAGAGCCTTCAATCTGGGATACAAATGTCAACCTTTTTTACTTTAATCTCCAGACAGACACATTAACATCTATTTTACTTTGTAGCAGTTTCACATTGATTTTCATAGAGAGCTCTATTATAGAGCTGCCACCGCTGTTTTCTATTTCTAACAACCTGCTGATCAGGCTGTTGCTCGTATTCACAGTCGGTGACATTTCTGAGACTCCCAGAAGGCTTAGAGTGACCTTTTTCATTAAATTGCTCCCACCCATTGGAAATCAAAATGTAATTGTTTGATTTCTTTGTCACTTCATAATTATGCTGGTGGCTAATACCTAAGGACTAAGAGCAGTTCTTGAAGTCCTAACTAATGGGAGAGCTCACTTAGCTACCTTATCTACCGTGAAGAAAAACAGTTCCTGATTGGCCAATTGTCTTGGACATTTCAAGGATGTAACTCTTTTGTGTCCATGCAAAACTTAACAATGAAACAAGAGTAGTACTGTGATACTTGCAGAGTTTAAATACAAGCATGATTCTGTTAAATGAAAATGAACTAAAAATTGCATACATGTATTTTTTAGTTCTCAAAAATCATTAGTCCTTTGCCGAAGGAGTTCCTGAGGGTTCTATCTTGTAACTACTTGTACTACTAGTACCCTTTTTCTGACTGTGTTTGTACTGCCTTTTTAAACCCATGTAACAACCTGTTACTTAGAGATTTTTCTGATCTGCTTTCCTGCTAAAATATGGCATTATGGTGTAATTCAGTTGGACCCTGTAGTCATTTTACCCCAAATAATTACACTTTTGAGTTTGTACCTCAGCAAAGTTACCCAGTTAATAGCTAGAACCTGCTGGTCATCTCAGTGTAATTTAGTTGGGCTGCTTTTGAACTTACCGTCATATTAGCCCAAAAAATTACCTAGCACTTTGAAGTGTGTACCTCACAATAACCTGTTTAATACCTAGAACTTAAGGGACTGTAAAAGAAGGGACTGCTACAGTCATTGAGTGTAGACACAGATCTACTGCAGTAATGCCTTTGCTACACCCATAGTATGCATACAAGGCACATGGATGGACAAGTGAACCAAGGCTTTTTAAATGACCTGTTGTGCTCTATAGTAATCTGTCTATGAATATAGAAATGTAGAAATTCTAATGTAAAAATTTGTTTTGTTCCCTAACAAAATCCCACAATGCACCAAGGAAAGTTGGGGACACATTTGTGCCCTATCAGAGCTAATGTATTACACAATACATTGTAATTCAAGCAAATGGCAGCAATTTTTGAGGTTGAATTGTTGAACACCCCAAAACTCATAGATAAATATGTGATACTACATAAAAATAATGTAAGTACATTCGAAATTGTGTTGTTCTTAAATGTTGAAATGCATAATTCAGTCTCAGCCTTTTGTGAGCTGTGCAGTCGCTTGCCATACATTTGCTAACATCTGTGTAGGCAGCCTTGTAGTTTATATGTGATGTCATGAGTTTTCCATAAGGATTAACTTCGCAATGTTTCAGTAAATCTACTTTACCCTTTCACTTCTCAGTCTCACAGTCTCATAGAATGATCAGTCTCATAGATCTGTGTTACTGAATATTGAGCCCCGCAGGAGGTCAAAAAATCCAGAACTAAAAAGAATAAGAGGCTAAACACAGAACGTTGCCCCTAATCACATCACACACTTGGCTCATAACCTCTCCTCTTAGCTTCATTCCACTCAAGTCTATAATTACATTATACTGAATAAAGACATGGCTGCATAACTCATGACAGTAGGCACGGGGTTGATTCAGGTATTACCGACCATCATGTAATAGGGGACATTTTAAGAAATTCTTGTTTATTCCAATTACAGCTGAGGCTTAGTGGTGCATTCTTTCTAAATTAGCAAAAGCAGAGACTGTAGAGAGGTTAATTCAATTGCAAAAGACATTTTTAGGGGAAAATCAAATAAAAAAAGGACATGCATGCCTCATATAACACACTGTGCCAGAGGTGAACCATGACCAGTAAGAGTTTATGCCATGAAACTGTCAAAACTCAGTACTGTCTCTCAGGGTGTTCCACAAGGATCTGTTTTGGATCCTTTGTTATTTACTATGTATGTTCTCCTCCTTTGTGCTGCAGCCTGTCTTTTCATTTCTATACTGATGATTCCTAGATTTATGTTAGAACTCAACCAGCCGCTTCCCAAGAATTTAATGGCAACGCATTTCCTAAGGTTAAACTGTGTCCAGAGCGTAACAGAGAATGGGATGCACTGGAGCAGCTTGGTCACTATACCCAATGCCATGCGTCAGCTAAACAAGTGGTAGTGGTAGTGCTGCTTTCCAGAACTAATCATTCAACACAGTACCTGACCTCACTAATATAGCTGAATGCAATTGAATCCTTACGGCAATGTTCCAATATCTAGTGTAAAGCCATCACAGAACATTAGAGGCTGTTACTGCAGCAAAGGGGAAAAATTCCTATTAAAGCCCTTGGATGAGGTGATGTCTACAAACATTTAGACATATAGAGTATCTTGGGCTTCCAGAAGCTTGAGTGTTTTGGGTTTTTTTTTTATTTCTCATGAAATTTGCTCACCTATTGAAACTCGAAATTGATTGGTTGATTCCACCGTCACTTCCTAATTATGTTGGTGGCTAATCTAATGTGTAAGGCCTTCTATCCAGCTCCTGAAGGCCTAACCAATGGGAGAGCTCACTTGGTTGTATCTGTCTAGATTTTACATTTTGTTTCCAACCAAAACTTGCTTGCAGGGTACACCAGACTGTAAAAGAGTACTTGCAGAGATTAGATGGTTAGATGAAATTGAACTGAGCAAAACATGGGGTTGCCATGTGTCATTAGGCCTTCTCTGAAAGCCTACAAGGCTCTGAGGCCTCTGCACTGTCTCATTTGGCTTTATGCAACCTATGCAAGTCTGTGTCCTGCAAACCAGGATAAAGTAAAAGTGACAAAGTTATTTTTCAAGGATTTGCACGGAGACAAGTCCGCTCTTTAGTGTAATGAGAGCTGTTTCATTCGCCCCTCCCCCTCTCCTGCCGTCACAGTTGTCTAGGTCCTCTCAGAGGCTGACAGAATTAGATAACACTCATACACACATACTGTAGCAGTAGCCCGCTCAGATAAGTTTTCACGGCACTGCCAACAGACTGTAACCTTAAGTAAGAGGAATGAACAGCATGATGGAAGTTGACATGTTATCTCCCCGGTGACGTAGAGTTTCTGTTTAGGTGGCTGTAAAGCTTCACTCTTTCTTTATCCGTCTGCATTGTGTGTGCGGGTGTGTATGAGTGTGCATGCCACTGACAGAGCCTGCCATGGTGGGTCAGGCAAGCATGCTGCAAGAAGCAGAGGCACTCAAAGATAGCACCCTGGCAGAGAAAGTTGTAGATGGGATTGCAGAGGGGGAAGAGAAGATACAGGACCGCGGTCAATGGGCCAGTAAAGCTGAATTCCTGCTGGCTGTGGCCGGCCAGATCATTGGGCTGGGTAACGTTTGGCGCTTTCCGTATCTGTGCTACAAGAATGGAGGAGGTGAGAGGCTGATAAAAGCTTCATTCAGCAAACTTTGCTTTGAAAGATTCTGTGTCTGGGTTCATTTAATGTGGGACAGTGCAGCTATAGGGGAGAGTGTTGTATTGTAATAAGGAGCATGCATGTCAAAGGCCTTGAATGTAGACGTCATTCTTTTGTTCACTTTCCCACTAAAACTTTTGTGTTAACTTGTGGACTAATCTATTTACAATATCTGTTTTTGTTCACTTTCACTCTTAGAAATACAGGGTTATTATTGTTATTTTGGTGTGCATATGATTTACATTGATAGTACATGTATATGGAACCACAGGCCTCTACTCAAGCATTTACACTTTATTTGAAGGCTACCTACATTAGGACTTCATAAGACATGTGTAGGCACTGAATAACAAGAAACAATTGTGCGTGGGACATAATTTTGATCTTCAGGATTTGAATTACTTTCACAGTACCTTACTGAACCATAATAACAGTAAATTACAGTAAAATAGTAACTTTATTATGTGATTTAACAATCACCCGGAAGACAACATTAGAGCAATATAGATGCATTTTGCTGTACACTTACGATAATAAGCTGTAATTAAAATACGGTAATTTCCTGTATTTTTACATAACAACTGTAAAATCCATGCAACTTAGAATCCAGTAATTTACTGTAAATTGACACATCAAAAATGGACTTTTACTAATTATCATAAGTGACATTTATTTATGACGTTTAACACTGATTACACACAGAATATTTGAAATAAGCAATTTGAAAAGCATATACACATTTTACCAACATTTTAGCTCTGCTTATAATTTGCACTTACATAACCAACAATCTAAATCTAGCAGTACAATAAACAACAGTTTGGCAATAATTAACAGGGAATGTTTTGTTAGTTTGAGTTTTTACCTATTTAGTTTGAGGGCTTCAAACTCACTTACAGAACTTTTGTAAATTGGAGTCTATTTGGAATTGGTAAAAAACAATGCAAAAAATCTGTTCATAAATACTCAAGCACTGCATTTCAATGCTTATGCATGTGTTATGAAGTCTATGTGGGCAACCTTCAATACATACAGACATATTTCTGCACATTGTAAAGCACTGTTACTGCTTATTTACTGAATTTAACACTTTGAGGGGAAAATAATGTACAACATGTGGCCTGTGCAAAAGTTATGGCAAGTTTTATTTATGTTTTATTTTATCCAACATGTTAAGCTCGGCAAATAAATAGTTGTGCAGCAAAATTTGCATAGAAATGCCATATTTAAGTGCGTTAATTTAGAGGAGGCTTTTGTATACATTTGTGCATAATAAGATATAGATAAGAATTAGCTGATAAAGGTTATATTTGTGCATTTATCCATTAAACATATCTTGATTTTGATGTTTTAATGTGATTGTGGTATGCTGTCTCTCCTATGTGTCTTTTCTTAAGGTGTGTTCTTTGTCCCATATCTCCTCTTCTTGGTGCTGTGTGGAATCCCGCTGTTCCTCTTGGAGACGGCCCTGGGCCAGTACACCAGTCTGGGAGGAGTCAGTGCCTGGAGAAGCATCTGTCCACTGTTTGGAGGTAAAACACACTCACGTGTACCTGCATTCCTACAGAAACAAGGGTTTTATGGAACCTGATGTACAGGAATCCAGGGCCTTTACATCAGGATTTGCAACCGTGCATCAAGCTATGATGGAAATCATTCCATGTGAATGCTGCCGCATGCTTGGAGGTGATAGCACCCCTTCAACACAATGCATAGTCATGCTTAACGGCTGGTGTTGCCTTGGCAAAAACGTGCCTAATCTGCATCAGATAAAACAGCCCCTACATTTCTTTCATTCTTTAAATTCATTATGTGTTGCATATCTTTGCCATTTATATGTACAAGTATTTATATGCATTACTTGTTTATACATTTCTCAAAAAAAGCTGGTCGAAACTCCTCAACAAAACTGGACAAAAACAATCATATAAAATAAACAATACATTTAAAGATTCACATTAGCTCAAAAATGTTTAGAGAAATTACTAACCTTTTATCTAATAGAAATCCTTCAGACAAGAGCGTTGTTTTATTTAAGAGTAGTGTATTCTATCCAAAAACTGAGGCAAAATGATTGGCAGCCTTATAGAACATTTTAAATAACACCAACGCCATCTGCATCTTTGAGGAAAAAAAATCTTTTTTTTTTTTTTTTCATTTCTCCCAGTCCTCTGAACTTGGACTGTTGACTATGACCATTTCCTGTTTCCCTGGGGTGTGAACATGAGGTTACACACATGTAAAATCCCTTTATCATGCATCAACATGGGCAAAACCAAAGGGTTGTTCATTCAAATGAGAAAAAAGGTTGAGGATCTGCACAGATTAGGAAATAGTTATAAAAAAAATTGTAGTACTTTGTTTTACAATATGTTTGGCAACTGGTATTTAATAGGATAATATGTGGTACCTATAAGTCATTTTTGGTACATATGTTGCATATACATAGTTATTTACATTAAAAACTAGCAGGTATGTACAGATGCACTTACTCATAATTTAATAGGTGTGCTAAATATGAAGTGCTTAGAAGTAATTTTCTGGTGCATGCTTTGCACATTCTTAGTAGCTACATGAAAACTAATAGGTATGTACAACAGTACTTGCTCAGAATTTAATCGTCAATATATAGTACTTACTCAGAATTAAAGCCTTTGAACCCGAAGCCCACAAAAATGTAGATAACTTCTAGCCTTCATAACTTCAGAACGGTTTGAGCTACAGAGATGCTACACATATCAGACTATTTAGACATAGCCCTAACTAGCTAACTGACATCATCGAGCTGTGATGTCAGCATCAGTGAGTAATTCGGCTCAGAAAACAACCCAAATTCCTGATATTATTATCTGTTATATCGTAGTGGTCCGACGATATAACAGATAATAATCTTTTCCAGCTTGTTATCGGTGCACAGTACAAAGGTCAGCATTTATGATGGTATGGGGGTGCATTAGTGCACAAGGCATGGGTGACTTGCACATCTTTGAAAGCACTATTAATGCTGAACAAAATATCCAGTTTTTGGGGCAACATATGCTGCCATTCAGATGACGTCTTCTTCAGGGAAGGCCTTGCTTACTTCAGTGGGATAATGTCAAATCACTTTCAGCACATATTATAACAGCATGGCTCCATGGTAAGAAAGTCTGGCCTGCCTGCAGTCCAGACCTGTCACCCTCTGAAAACATTTGGGGCATTATGAAATGAACAAAGGAGATCCTGAACTGTTGAGCAGTTAAAATATCATATCAAGCAAGAATGCAAAAACATTTCCCTGAAAAAGACGCTGTCTGGACGGCAGCATGTGTTACTCTAAAACCTGTCTATATCATCCAGCATTAATGATTTAAAATCTATAGCAATTGGTCTTCTCAGTTCCCAAATGCTTACAGAGTGGTGTTAAAAGAACAGGTGATGCAACACTGCGGTAAACATGCCCTGTCCCAACTTTTTTGAAATGTATTGCTGGCATCAAATTCAAAATGGGTATATATTTTTCACAAAGCAATACAGTTTCTTATTTGAAAAGTTGTTTTTGAACTATTTTCAATTAAATATAGAGTTTAAATGGTTTGTACATCATTGCATTCTGTTTTTATTTACATTTCGTGCAGCGTCACAACTTTTTTGGAAATGGGCTTGTATGTGTTATGAAAGTGAAGGTCCTTAAAGCGGCATTCAAATAAAGTGTTACTCTATGTATGTTAGTATCGTGGCTTCTTTCATTACACATGCCATGATATCTGTAATTATTATCTTTATTAATGCATTTAATGCATATTTCTTTCAATAAATATTAAGAGCTTAATTTAACAGCTGGTTATTCTGTTTTATGAGAACATTGTGAACATTTGCTGTTGAAAAAATATATACACACACACATATATATATATATATGTATATATATATATATACATATATATATATATATAAACCACTGTGCAAAGGTCCCAATGTCACATTTGTGTTGATTTTTTTACGTGGTTTAAGGCTATTTAGTTATTAATTAATCTGACTTGTATATCCAGTCCTGAGAGGTCAAATACCAACCAAGTCCAGACTAGGGCAATAAAAACAAGAATTACACATGTACAGTACCTCTAAGTAATAGTCATTTCTGGAAGAGGAAGTTTTCAAATGCAGTCATCCATAGCTGTTACAGTTGAATTTCAATCTCAATAGCATGTATAGTACAGAAAATATTTATATCATAGCATCTGTTGGTTGAGCTGAAGGTGTCCAGGCCATATGGTGAGCAGCCGGGCTGTTAAAGACTCCAAAGTGGACTGTTATGTGTGTTTATGGAGCACACTGGGCCCATACACTATCCCAGTAGTAGGATGCATATACTGCAGGCAAACTGGTGTGTAAATGATGTAAAGCTTGAATCGAGTGCATTTGATGTATCACGTTTTCCATCAGACATTTTCTCCTCTTGGGCTTCCAGATAGGGTCAGGTGTGGCTTTCCTGGGCTTCAAACTCACAACCTCCTGAAGTTGGGATGAATCATTAGACAGTTGCACCACTTCTGACCATTTTACCTTTTGAAGTTAAAACAACACATATTTTTTACAGTGTATTAAACAATTGTAGACATGAAATATATGTAACTTCAGGTGTTCCTGAGTGGTGCAGCAGACTAAGCCATCACCCCAGATTATTTGCACCCCAACAATGCCTGTAGTGCCCTTGAGTAGGGTTAACTCAAGAAAAGCTGTAGTAATTAGTGAAGGTGTGAAGTATTATAGTTCTGAGCAGTATTATGTCAGCAGTGATGATAGCCCATGAATTGGCCTAAAATAAATGAGAGTTTGTGGTGGGCATTTCAGCAGTATTCTCTGTTAATATTATAAGAACTGTACAAATTATGCTACACATTTTCATTCAAACATATAAAATCAGCATGCAGTGCCCTCCCTCAACATAAAAAGCAGTTGGGGATTAATGTCAGTGTTTTCTGTTTGCAAGTCAAACCTTATTTTTGCTTAATTTTTTAAATATGTCTGTAATACAGTAAGTTTTAATTCCATAAATTGTGTAGTCTAAGTTGTACGCTATGTCACTGCAAATTAAAACAAAGAACATGTGGAACTGGTACAATATGTGTAGACTAAATAAAGTGGCAAAAAATGAAACAGATGTATTCAGGGGTGATTTAATGCAAGGATTTACCTGGCCTGAGTCCCAGGCTCCCAAGTTATTAAGGGTCTTTTTTGGCCTTTTTAAAAATGAGATTTATTTATTTACCCTCCACCCATAAACCAATAATCTTTAGACACGTGTCATTTATATGTGTCAATCGGCCAGATTGATTAAAAACATCAGCTCATGCTGATTGGCAGCTGTATTTAATTCTTTTGACTTAGAAATTAGAACCAGGTCCTTACAACAAAATGTATAAGAGTGGAGATCAAACAAAATGCTCAAAA
>JAILXH010224144.1:19087-30152 GCA_023558415.1 Piaractus mesopotamicus | reverse complement strand
ACACACAAAAATGCACACACACACACACACACACACACACACACACACACACACACACGTGTTTGTTTTTATATCTTGTTGGGAAGTGGAGTCATAGACATGTCTGGATATCAATGCTGTCTTTCCAAAACATTGTAAAGTAATTATTTTATTGTTTATTATTACTTTTACAGGACAAAACACTAAGTTTATTTGAATTAAATTAGGTCAAAGTAAACAAAAATCCCTTATCAAATTTTTTTAACTAATCCATGTCACAATTATTGACACCTGCTCATTTACAAAGCTCATTTACTGCTCTGTGCAACTTCCTTTTGCCAAAATAACAGCATCGAGTCTTCTCTCATACTGATTAGATTTGAGATAACAGAGTAATAAATCTGAGAGCTCTCCTCAATATAGAATCTCTATATATACTCCAGGTTCCTAGGTCCTCTTTAGCTCACACCACAGGTTTACAGTGGGGTTTGGGTCAAGCGACTGGGATGGTTATGTCAAAAGCTTGATTCTGCAGTCATTGAACCATTTTTGTGTAGACTTGGATGTATATTTTGTATCTTTACTCTGCCGGAAGATCTGACTGTGACCCAGTTTTACATTTTCTTTACAGAAGCAACCAGATTTTACAGAATAAGGGAATTTGGCCTTTGTGGCACCTCATATTTACACCCCAGTGAAACAGAAAGTCATGGATGGCTGTTTAAGAGTTCCCAAACATTTATGTGGAAAGTAAAATGTAAAGGGGAACATGCTTCAGTGACAGCATGTTCATGAGAATTTCTAGGGGTGCCACTAATTATGACACGTGGTTTTGTTAAAAATATTTTTAGGATTGAAGGATTTTTTTGGGACATAATGTGCTGCACTCTCCATTGAGATTAAAGTAAAAAAAAAAATTTCATGACCTTTATTTCCCATCTTTATCAAGGGTCTGAATAATTATGCAGAGGACTGGATATATAATAAGAATCTTCTGAACTTTACCTTAATCTTAACACGGTAATAATAATATTAAATCTTAACTTTTTTTGCATTTTCAGTTTTAAAAGAAATAAATTTTGTAAAAATCACTATTTGGTTAGTCCTGCCATTGTAGGTTACCCCATTTTTGTCTGGTTTTCTTACACAATCAGAGCATTTTTGTCCCATAAATTTGTGAAACAAGTATACTTTTTAACCCCCAGCACTCGATCCTATACAGGATTCCGTCTGTGAGACATTCACTGAAAGAGGAAATAGTGGAGACTGAGAGCAGACAGCATAAGTCCTTTAAAATTAATGTATAAGAGACAAGCCAGTAGGATGAAGACAGAGAAGTGCAATAGACAGCTCTTAACACGTACAGTATATGGGCAGATTGAACTTTAAGAAGCTTGCTTTATCTATATAGGACTGGAAGTGTTCTCGCTGTCTCCCCTCATCTCTCCCTTTGTCTTCCCGCGGTACAAGACGAAATTCAAAGTAATGAGTAAAGACTTGCATCCGAGCTGAGCCCATTCTTCTGGCGACGTATTACTGTCCTCTCTCTCAGTCTAATTACCCATGTGTGTGAAAGCGCTGTGAGCAGAAGACTTGCTTTTCAGGTGACGGAATGTGCACAAGGCCTGGGCTGAGAGCTGGAGTGCTGGCAGATTAGAGTAGTGTGAGAGTGAAGTGTTAATCAGAGCAGGCACATACTCCCACCTTCTCTAATGAGCCTGCTCCTCCGAGCGCCGCAGCCTGCTCCCCTCGCACTCCCACACATACATACTGCACATGGCTTTCATATGGGAGAGGTAGTAAGCATGCACTTTTATAGAGGAGTAAAAGAGCAGGTGCTGCCATCAGTGTCTGCAGCAGAAGCGTCACTTGTTGTCAGTATGGCAGTTGTCTCTTAAACCATCATCTTGCCTCCTAAAACTTTATGGTAGTTGCCCCTTATCATCTTATTCATCGATGATTTACTTGAGTGAGGAGGGAAAGAATTCAGAAGTCTCTTATTTGAGATCTCGTTTACTGGAATTGGCAGAAAAAACAGTACATTTATCACTGTTTTTTTATTTCTGTTTGGTTGTAAATGCCAAAGCACTGTGTCATCTGCACAGATGTTTCATATCTAATTTCCTTTCTTCTTATGACGGTGCTGGGGAAGATACATTACTGATGGTAACCTGTTGGAAAAATTGTAAAAGAGCACTCACATCCCTCTACAATTGGGTACAGCTGAAAAAAACTAAAAAGCAAAGCGTAAATGCCTGCACACTGATTTTTCAAGCTCTTATATTGTTTACTGATACAGTCATTTGCAAATCACAGTCTGCAAATACACATGTGAAGGGAAACTTATACAGAAACGAGTAGTGACATCTTCCACCTATATACCCACTGGAAGAAGGAGTATGGCTAGAACTTTTAGAGTAGCGTGGCCAGGTAAGACCCAGAGGTTTCACTGGGGCGGCACACTGCTAAAAATTTATAAAAGAAAATAACATAACTGATTTAAAATAACATCAAAATGAATATGTTGTTTTTTTCTCCATACGCAACTAAATCTGTCCATCATTTCCACATGAATTAAATATTGCAGCAGTACAAGTATTGCCAAAAGCAAACTGAAACACAAAACTGCGTTGATGTTAAATATTTTAGTCTTTCATGAGGAAAAGATGCATTTGAATCAAGTAAATTGCATTTTTTAGTGCACAATGTTAACTTTAAGAAAAACGTCTCATATAGACAGGCCATAGAAATGATTCATTTAGGTTGCATTCACAACAGGTTATATATGAGTCCAATTAGATAGCTAGCCAGACAGCACTGTGTAAGGTAACCTACAAAACATACATGCATTCAACAGCAAAAAGAAATTAGTTATTGTGATAAACGATTATAGCTGATTAATTTTGGATAGTTAACTTGTCTTACCATCAAATAGCCTCCTTTGCAGCAAAATAAAGCTCTGCTGATCATTCTAACGGTTTCAACAATAAATGGTCTTAAACATTGGAATTACTTTGTAACTGCTAATTCACCCTTTAACTTACCGCACAGGCTGCTAATCATATAGCAACGCAGATAGCAGTCTCGCCTAGCTAGTAGCTGACTTCAGCCTTGTAAAAAATTGAATGTTGAGAGAAATGTTGATGTTTTACAAGAAACTTTTCCACTTTTAGAACAGTTTCCTGTTGGAGATGCAGAGAAAAGTGGCTATAGTTGAGCCAAAGCTTGAAGCCGAGCACAGCAAGTCTGCGTTTTTGTTTAAATTAAATTTGATAGCCTATACACACATTAATAAATACTATAAGCACGTTAAACATATTGAGACATATTTACAGCCAAGATTTTAAAATGGACATAAAATGCTGTGGCTCCCAAGGTGCTTTGATTTTTGCTGAAAGGACAAAATGCCTCCTCTTAACATTTAGGTTGCCGACCCCTGTCATAGAGCAACACTGCTGAACAATGTCTATATTATGCTCAAAAACAATATTGTGACGTATTGTGATGTATTTTATCATGAAAATGACAAAGAGTCTCATATTAGCCACACCTAGTGTAGGAATAGGAGTTGAAAAAAATGTGGCTACAGCAAAACACACCTGCAGGAAATGTAGGTTTTTTTTTTTAATCCAGCTGCTACAAAAGACTCATCATGGCATGCAGAGTGGGCAGCTGTTTGCTAACTTGGACAGATTAAAACCAATACACACAGGAGTGCATACTTCTTATGTGTACAGATTCGTCGATTGTTGGAAAGCAACTGACAAAATCTCAACAGTTGTGACGAGCTTAATAAGCAGTAGATATCTGATGGCCTGGCCTTTGTTAGCTGTCCCTTATATTGCGTGAAAATGTTACAATAAAAGTCTGATAGTAATGACTCCAAATTACATGGCATTAATTATAAATAAACAATGTTTTTTCCTTCTCCTGAAAAGTTACTATTTTGGAGATACAAGGTTTCTTTCAGAGACTGACAATATATATGCAGTTATAAATTATTTAAAGGTGCCGTAGAAAGAAAACTGTATTTACAATGGCATTGTTGATTAAGGAGAGTTCGGTACTTACACACTGTGAACCTCAAACACTGTTGTCTCCTCCTTCAAATACAAATTCTCCATTTGCAAAAGAGGATGGTAAAATGGGCCAATTCCAAAATCCTAAACTGTTACATAATAGTCTTAAATCATTAATATTTATGCCCTCAGAATTTACATACTCCAGCCCACATAGCCCAGCAGGTCAGCAGGTAGAATGAAACAACAACAACAACAGGGCAACAGCAATGAAAATGGCAGAATATGTGCAGAAATGTAACTTACCTTTTCAGACCATGAAGAGGACGTCTGCACTTTTCATACCCAAACCATGGGCATGGTTGATGTTCATGTTTAAACAAGGCTGAAGTTGGCTTCCTATTCGCCAGCTTCTTAATCAAATGTTCTGTTCCACCTTAAATGCTACAGCTTGTACAGGTGCCAGAATGTAACTTTGGCACCATTTAAGGTGGAACAGAAAATTTGCAAAAAGGAGCTGTCAAAGAGGAAGCTGACTTCAGCTCCAACATCAGTAAGAGTATCCCAGACAACTTTCATTCAAAGTTGTTAATTTGCTCTGCAATTTTCACTCCAGGCAGTTTCTCAAACATAGGACACTGAAGAGAGGGGCAGTTTCAACTTTATTAGAGTCACAATGTCAACCGCATCCTATAAATAGCAGCCATGTTGTGTGATTTTATCCACTTTTTGGCAGTTGAAGCAAGATTATCTTAAATTGAAAGTTTCATAGTGAGCTAACAACTTTAATTTACTTTGTGTTGTTGTCACTGAGATCGAAAGCAAGTAGCTTGTATAGGTAGTGTTAGCAAGCTCCAAATAACTAGCATAGCTAACTAAATAGTATGACAAGCTAGCTTATTTTCCTGCCTGTGTCTATTTTGACCTGTTGCTTCTGTGTGAGCCATCACGGTGTCTCTCTGGAAACCAGCAAGAGGAGAGCTTATCAAAATGTTCATGAGCACAACAAAAAAGGAAAAACAGCTTGTTTCATTCTAGGCCCAAATCATGAGGTTGTAAATGGGCATGTAAAACTGCATCTGGGCTTTTTTCTCTCCAACCAAAATCACATACCTTCTATGTAGACATCACAGAACAATTTAAAATAGTGAATAAATTAATTCTATGGCACCTTTAATGTCAAATAAAAATAACCTGGGTGACAGCATGAGCCTCCTGAATAGATGATTCATTTAAAAAATGGTTTGTAACCTGAATTATGCTGCTGTTATCTAATGCGTGTTTTTTTTTGCCTGTCTCAGTACTGGTACATTGATGCCACCACAGCTGAATGAGTCATAAGTACCTGAAACACATGAGGTCTACAGTGAGCAACACTTCCCTCCAGGCCTATAACTTTATTTTATAATGGACCAAAAGATGTTAAATCACCAAATCCATGCAGAGGTGTTGTTTTTTAGACAGATCACAACAAAAATCCACAAAGGTTATGCTTCTTGCTGGTTAAACCTCCATCTACAGGAGAAGTCAAGTGAGCGTGTCACATATGTCAATATCAAGGCACTACAGATGACAGTGGGCTAGTGCTGGCCTGTTGCTATTGGACAAAAGCAAATGCCCCCTAAAATCTTGATTTGACCAATATCCATACGTTTCTGCTCCAATGAACATCACTATGCCATGACAGATTCTCTTAGCGTCCCCATCAATAACTCACTCTGTATGTGTACATCTGAATGCACTTAACAAGCAGTTGAGCCCGTACCTCCTCAAGCGGAATAACCAGACGACCAGAAACAGCTTAGTGGCAATTATTGCAGCTGAGATATAATTTCTCTCCTCTTTCTGAATACGCTGGCTGGAAAGGAGAACTTGTAACTGTGAATTGTGGCGGGAATTTAGAAGCGGTCTCAGGTGTGGACATGTTAATAGCAGGCCAGCGGGGTCGAGAAAAGACTGCATTACCCTGCTAATGACCAGATTTGTGTCTCTCGACAGAGAAATTAACAACTGTGAGCCGAGAGAATACCCTGCTTCCTCCACAGTGCCGTCCATTTCCCTTTCCCAAAGCCCTCTGTGAGCTCTCTCTTGGCCAGGGCTTTAGCTAAGGCAGACCTAAACAACAGAGCCAGCCTTACTGGCCTTTCAGACCCTTCATTTAATTTGAGGATTACCTGGAAGGGCAATTTCCTGAGTAGGGTAATAGATGCAAGTGTAGAACTGTGGAACAACATAAAGGGAGCCAGAGAAAAAGAGAGATGAGTAAATGTGATCATACTGAATAATAAAATGCAGCAGATCATGGCGTATTATCTGCATTAAGAAAGAAAGGTCTTCAAACGCAGGAAACAGCACAAAGACAATTCACTCATGACATGGCTGGAAAACAATTTAAATGTATGAAGGCTGACTAATTTAATAATATCAATTATAGATGGAGTATTCTAATTTCCAGACCGTTAGTGTCAACGAGCCCCGCATTCCTTTATCTTTGCTCATTAATCCCTGGCATGAGATAACTTTTATTTTTCATTAAAAAGAAAACTTGAGTATGTAATTTGTCAACTCCAATTTGGGCTCCTCGATAAAGTGTTCAGTCAGGTATGACAAGCAGGTAGTGTAGATTGCAGTATGTGTTTGCGAGAGCAGCTATAACAGGACAAGTGGAGGGAATTAGTATTCATCACGCTGTATAGCTACACTATCGCATAATTTGAGCTGAGGATTCGCTCCACTCTCTGTTCTAAGGACAATGGTCAAAACAGACATAAAACTCAGCTCAGATTTCCCATCTACCCTTTAAATGGAGGACAGCTGACTAAAATTCAGAGGTAATGAAATGATTTGATCGTGTACCATTCTATTTATTTTTCCAAGTGACATTTACCACAGTCTGCTGAATAAGGTTAGTGATTTTTTTATGAACACAGCTTCTTTTGTAGAATAAAGGTGGCAGAGGTGGTATTCCTTAACCTTAATGCTTACACACCCACCCACACGCACACAGACAGAGGATGCCCAGGGGGAAGCTAAAGTGATTTGAGCACACACCCTAGTCTTTGTGATGAGAGATAGTGTCCATTTTTCAATAGCATCTGCTCTTAACTCGCAGCCTCCATCCACCTTTCTACTGAAGCAAAGTCAATAGAGTGGGCAGAGATGTGAGCTTTAGCTTTGCAGGGCAAGTTCTACAAGTTATAAATCAGGATTGAACCTTCTCAGCTTTGCTTTTGATGAATATTTAAAGCCCCAGAATAACAGTATTAAAAAGCGACGGGCCGCATTGATTTTCAGATGCGAGGATACCCATTGTGGAATTAGATGTCCCAGTCCAGATGCTGGTGCTTAAAGTGATATGTGGCTGTTTGTTTTTGAGCTTTTCTTGATGAGAATAGACCAAAACAAGGTACACCTTCTTGCTCATGAAAATATAGACATCTGTGTATGTGTGCGTCTGTACATGCGCCTGTCTGTATGCTTAAAAATGAATTGAAAGAATATACTTGTCAACACGTATGACAAGACATTCATTTACCATTAAAGATTAGTGCTATGAAGCAACATAGCTTCCTGCCTTGCTCTCTTATTTTGTCCACTCAGGTATAAATGGCCTTAGAAAAACAGCAGCAATTCCTACAAACAAATACATAGCGTTTGATCAAAAGTCCTCAGGTGGCACCAAATTCATAAAAGTACTTAAAATGTGTTTTTGTATATTGTTACAAATGCCACAGGTGCCTAGACCAGACGCCGAAAGCTGAAAAGTGATCAAGCCAGCTCTAGCTTCAGTTATTAACTGCAAAGCAGGGTTTAGATGCATAAGAAAAGAATCCTTAATTTAACGTTACTTGCATGTCCCCACAATTAGCTTTAATAAATACACGTGTTCATCATTTTTCAGGTGATATCTCTGAGATTAGATATATGATAATCCACTTACATAAAACAAGGGGAAGTCAGTGAAAGGAAAATCTGTATAGAAACAGGAGTTTCAAAAAATTCAAAAGAAGTTCATAAAATCATTCAATGATATTTACAAAAAGGGCTCATAACAACCATGCAAGACCTGGTCGGCCACCAAAAATGTCACAAATGTCAGATAAAAAGAACTGAAAGCTTTCATGTTTTAGAGAGAGGAGAAAGTCAAGCTCCACTCTTATTTCAGATCTAAAAAATCCACAGGTGTTTCTGTCCATCCTTCCACTGTGAGAAGACAACTCAACACTATGAGTCTGAAAGGATGTGCAGTTGTCAAGAAGCTGTTACTGATATAATTAATTAAATATATTAAATAAAGAAGCTGCTAGTGTTCTCAGAGCGATGGACTGCACCACAGAGTCCAGACCTCAACATCACTGAATGTGTTTAAGATTATTTGGATTGTGAGAGGCAACCAACTTCTAAGACTGAACTTTGGAGCTGTAGAAAAATATCCCCATATATTCTTGGAAAAACTGAAAGCAAGTCTGAAACTCAAACAACTGAAGGTCAAGAAAAGAATGGAAGCTGTAATAAAGGCAAATGGTTGACATACTAAATAGTGAAATATCTGAAATTATGTTTAGTCCTTGAGACTTCTATATCCAAAAGAAGCATATGCAACAGTTACTATTTGATGTGTAAAGTAAGATTTGTAGCATGTGCAGAGCAATGACTATCTATCTATCTATCTATCTATCTATCTATCTATCTATCTATCTATCTATCTATCTGTCTGTCTGTCTGTCTGTCTCTCTCTCTCTACATATATATGTGTATGTATGTATATAAAAATATACATATACTGGTTATTTTTCACAGACACTTAATAGGCGTCCAGCTAGAGAATGACCCCAGCTGGAGAATAAAATTGGGGGACCAAAATAAGTTTAAACACTGAACTCACACACAAACAGAATGATACACATAACTACTGAAATTCTCTCTAATTTAGGTTATTCTGCCTGCCATTATTCAGATCATCCAGCTTTTCAAACCGTATCTCTGTGCAGATATACAGCAGTGCTCACACCTGAAATCCCTCTGATGTGCTGCGTTTTAGCCTGCAATTTTGCATCTTTTCACCATGGCTTTCACTGGCTGTTTGCATATGCACTCAAAACATTCATCTGTTCTTCTGGACCAATAATGCGATATGCTGAACGCCTGAATTCAAAAGAGTTCATTGTTCTCCTTTATTTTATCAGTGTATCAATTTATCTACGGAATTCAATTTGCACTCACTATTTCAAGGGCATTGGCTGTCTGTGTTGGGACGGCAGCAGACGCTGCTATTAACGCTGTCCTTCTCCCTCCACGGCCCATTCAAACAGACCCATTTTCCAACTATTTACCGCACGGCTGTGGGCACATTGATTTCAAAATGTCTCGTAGTCTGTGGCTCATCTTCAGAGCGCACAATGACACAATACCGATCAACAACACTAACCTTGCTCCATTTTTCCTTCCTCAGGTGATGTTTGACTCTGTGCACACTGGAAATCATGGCACAAGTTCAGAAGTCCCTGGATTTATTTATTTATTTATATTTTAAATGACTTTTTGTGGCATTTTAAAAAGATGAGGCTTTACTGGGAATAAATAGTTCATTTTTTATACTGTGAAGATGACCTTTTTGACATTTCTCATAGGGAACATAATAAATATGCTGCAGGAGCTCGAGCAGTAGCAACAGCAATTTTGACTTGTTAGTTCTGAGCAGATTCTACAATGAGAAAATGTGTTATTTGTTCAGAGTCTGATTTTTGATCTCCAGTTTCATTCACAGTGAGTTCAGGACAGTAATATCTATCAGTTTTATTTTACCTTGGTTAAAAACCTTGCTTGTATCTTGAAATGTAAGAGACCTAATGTGAATGGCAAACCACACTCTTCCTCATGTAGTGGAAAACTACCAAACAGAAATCTGCAGCAAACTGATTATAAGGGCTGTAAATCTCTCATCTCACAACAATATGTAATATATACAACAATATTACACTGAACACAGAATACATAATCTTAAATTACATGAAAAACCTTTGTTTTTTTGTTTTTTTACATTTGATCCAATAGCACTAGAATTTGACATTGGGCTAAAAAATAAGCACATACCTTATTGATCATTAGTTTAACTGACTATAATAATCAATTATAATGTTCCAAAGTTGATGCTGTTGAGTGGCCAATTGCATGCATTTTCACACCCCTAATTTATTATATTCATGTTTCCTCAGTGGCTCAGAGAGACCTTGGAATATCTCTCAGGTTGTATTTAGTGCTCAGTATGAACATGTTCCAGTGAATTCTCCAGGAGGAAAAGGTCTAAGCTGAAATGTTGAGTCCTGGCAAACCTCTCTGAGCCCTTTCTCCTCTCCAACTCTCTCTTCCCTTTCAGACCTAATTGCTGTAATTAATTTGCATGACCTACAGTCAATCCAAGTTCTTGTTATACCCTGGTCAGGTTATTAGTGAAGTGTGAAATCAATTTACTGCTCTCAATAGAGGGGAGAAGAGAACATGCATCAGAGGTGTGCAGCCTCGCAATCTACTCAGCCTTTGTCACTGCTGTGGAACAAATCAGTTAGTACAACATAACTACAGATAAGATCAGACAGCCCGAAAAAGGCAGGCATCACTCGAAAAAGAAACGTACCCATTTACCTCCTACAGTACTCAAGATCTTGATACTAGCATTATATTTTGTTAGCACAGCATGCATTATGTTAGACTTATCATTCTCAACAGCAAGATAGACTAGTAACACACTGCTCTATATCTTGATGCTCGAGGGCTTTGCACCCCTCTAGCTGATACTTGGCAATGGTTATGGTGACCCAAGGCTCGTGTCTGGCTGTTCCAAAGCATCCCATTTCATAAGCAATGCTTTTCTATGGTGATTAAACAAGCTGTGTGGGCAACTGCACACTGGTGTCAGCAATGAGGCAGCTTAAAGTTCCTGAATTCACTAATTAGAAGGGCTGTCTGGATACTTTTGGATATACAGTGTACATAAGCTCATCATAACAACTCACATAATCTGCCTGATCCTTTGTAAAGGCTTATTCCAACAGGTGGCGTCTGTCATA
>JAILXH010224144.1:5689-16344 GCA_023558415.1 Piaractus mesopotamicus | reverse complement strand
GGTACATTTACATTGTTTATGCCTACACAGTCCCCTTTTTTTGATAGAGTAGTGATACATGAAAACCATCGTCCAAAACACCCTGTTTGAGACTTTGACACTATACTATACTTTAGTACTATAACAGAGTTTTATATATGCTACAGACACTTTTCTAAACTGCTGATTGTACTCTTCAAATTAAGGGGGATACAGATGAGCCTTTTTGCTTGTCAGTCATTAGGGCAGAACAGTATGCACTGAAAACACAAAGTCTTTTTTTACTAAATACTCTAACCGGGAAAAGCTGACCAGCCAGCTTCATTTTGTGCCAAAGTACTAATGCCAATACTAAGACCTTTTTGCTTTGGACATTGTTTTTGTCTCCAAAGTCTATTCTGCTTATGCTTTCATTTTTAAAATTTCATACACATGCCAATCGTGTTTTTTTTGTATTTTTGCATCATTAGCTCATGCTATTTGAACCCAACAAGCTTGCATATGAGTTTATTAACTGCACAATTTCATTTTATTTGAAAACTGAATGTAGTATTATTGGCGTATTAGATTCAGACTACACGAGTTGTTAAAATAACGAATGCTTTTGTTTTAGTTGTCTATTATGCATTTTTTGGTAGGCTACAAGTGGTTAGCTGCATTAGCATAAGCATTAGCACTATGCTGGCTGCTTTGTGGCTGACTTGTTGTTAAATTTATGTCTACAAATGTTTATATATCTAGCTCTGTACTGAGTTGCCGTACAGCCTGACTATGGAAAGTCTTCAAAGGAAACAAACTGAGGCATTGTGGGAAATGTAGTGTCTGTAGTGAATTTGTGCGGCCATCATGTTTGTCATGTGATTTGGTCCAGCAATCAAGGTCAACACTGGAAATTTAGCTTACATATTTACTTTTTATCTGGATACTTTTGGACATACAGTGTAAATACAACACTTGCCCTCATAAACAGTCAGACCTTTCAGTTGTTTAAACCGCCTTTGAGCAAATACATTTTAATAGATTTGAGAAGGAATCTGTCAAATTATTATTTCGACAAAACCTTCTCTTTATACTAAGGAAGATACTTTGAAGACCAAGAAGTGAAACTCAAACATGACCAAGAGTCTGTCCTGTCCAGTATCTAAGATGAAAATCTGTAGTGAAAGACACATTACTGCTGGTCTTCTTAGTGGCCATAATTGCACAATTATGGTGCCATGAGTTCATTGGTTGGTGAAGGTTTCATCGCCATGCAGCCTAAGTCATTGCGAAGAAAAGACTAGAGATCAAATCCAACTCATGCAGTATTCTCATGAGAGTCCCAGTCTAGGATTACAAGGCTCTCTGGCCAGCTCACATTAAAGAAACGTTGGTGGCAGCTGCACATTCTTGTCTTTAGCCATTTCTTTATGATCTTGAAAATCTTCTGGGACTGGAAAATCCTGGCCAGAATCCTGTGGTTTGTGTTTAGCCTAAGGAAACACTGGCACCTGCTGTCAGAGCAGAGCTACTAATGCTTCATGATGCACTGAATGTTAATTTAGCATTCTCACACCAATTACTTTTACTATCTCTTAATTTGCCTCCCTGTTTTTCCCCCCACTCTGACAGAGCCGTGTTCATCAAAACAATTCAGTTCCTAACCGACCAATTTCCGCTGTGCAGTTATCATGACTGTAGGATAGGCGGGGGTAGTGTTACAGGGCTGGAGTCAGTCCATTCGTATGCTCTGCGTGTGTCTGGGCTCTTTTTAAGCCTGTGTGTCTTTTTCGATGGAGGTGCGGTGCCTTCAGCAGCACAGCTTGTGGCTGGATCAGCATAGATTCAGCCCCGAGTCTGCATGTACTGAGTGGAGGTCGGCTCCCCCTCAAACGCATGCACACACATACACACACACACAGAGCGGAGCGGCTGCGCTGACCTGCCTGTAGCCCCAGTCTTTCATAAGGCGATTTGGGAATGTAGGTCCATTCTTCCTGTGGAGCGGCCGGCGGGTTCATGCCAGTTCAGTCCACAGCAGACGCCATTGATCCATGTCACAACATGAGAGCCAAGTAAATGCAAGAACAGAGGAGCTGGAAGGGAATGTGTTCTAGAAGGTAGAACCATGATTTGAACTAAGGGTGGTGGGGTACCAAGGGACAAAAATCATCTCCCATATAAGCCCATGCCATGGAGAATAACCATTTTTCACCTTAATGTATTGTAACATATGGTTCACTCCCTAGGCCGTACTGTGCATACGTTGGAATTTTTTTTTTAAAACCAACACATTTACATACCTGCCTATTCGGCCTACGGCAGTTTAGCCCCACCCACCCAGGTTGAAGTTATAAGGAGTGTTTCGACCTGAACTGCTTTTTGAAAGAGACACAATCTACAGCAGCCAATCAGAACAGAGTCCATTTACATATAAGTCTTAAAAGCATAGTAACATGAACAACCTGTTTATTTCTAAAGGATAAAGAGGGGTCATGTCAACTTGAATTATGGTGTTTTTTGGTAAATAAACAAACACACAAATGTGATGAGTGGATCTCAGATAACAAATTAAAATAAAAAAGTAAATGAAAAAACTAAAATCACTATTTTTCCATAACTTTCAGATTGATACTATGTGATATAATTTAAGATCCTGCTCAAGAAAGTAAAAAAGGAAAATTGGCATTGCTATAGCTGCATACATTTATAATCAACAGCCAATTAACCATCCCTCCTGCCAGTTGTTTGAACGCACCTTATTTTTTTTTTTTCCTTTTAAATTCGACCTTGAATGAACTGTGTCTGCTGTGGAACTGTGTGGGTGAACATCAATGCATGCATGTTGTCTGTGCGGGTAAACATGGGTTCATGTATTACAGAGAGGGTATATATGTTTATTTGGTTAAATTAAAACAGTCAAATATTGTTCGTTCACAGTTGAGAATTCGCTATTCAATAAAAGCAAATTCAGTTGAGGTTAACATTAAAACCTCAACTCTGTACAATGCGTGCCTTTTCTCAGACAAATATCATCTAAGGCCTTGAGCTCCCTCGTCTTTTTGTTAGACTATTTTTTAGGGAACTATTCTTCAAAAGCATTATACTGACAACATAAACACATTAATCTACACATTAAATCCCAGGTCAATTGGAATACTTGTGATGAGTAAATATGTTTTTTTTGTTTTGTTTTGTTTTTTTTAAACAGAGCTGGATTTTACACATTTCAGTCTAATGCAGTCTGGATGCCCATTAAAGAAGTACTTATTTTTCCTCTCAAAGCTTTTGTTATGTATATTAGGGCTATTATGTAGTTGTGAAAAATGTTAGATGAAGGGAGGCGGGGAGAGCAGGGACCTCAGCAGTATTAATATTCCTCCGGCATCAAAGATATTTCCCTGGAGGGCCCCCTTTAGGCCACACTGTTATTACCGTGTCTCTCCATTATCTCTTGCTGTACTTGATATTAAGACAATAATGGAGGGAGTGGGATTATGGGCAGACGACAGGAAAACGTAAAAGCAATTCAGAGAGACAGGACTGAAGGAGGGGAGGAGGGGGACTGGAAGCCGAGGGAGCTTGCAGGATGGGATCTGTGCAGGGCCCTCACCAGATAAAAAAAGACTTGGAATGAAATCTTTGAACTTGAGCTGGGTTTTCCTTTTCTGAAAATGAACGTTTCCACCTAATCCCAACAGCTTAACCCCCTTGGCCATAGAATTTGTTAAAGTACTGAGATTGAGGAGAGAAGTTTGGAGGGGGGTTCAGGTTCCGTTTCATACAATGCATTCAGAAAAACCCACAGCTGGATTTTAACAAATTGTAAATCATGCCTGCCATCATGTCTTCTGCTTAGTTTTGACAAACTATAGATAGCAATTTGACAATGAATTGAATTTTCTTGACATTTAATGGACCTATACATTCATATACAGTACAAACTCTATCTATCTATCTATCTATCTATCTATCTATATTGAACACAGCAAAAGAATTAGGTGCCTAACAGGTGCAGCAATAAGTGTTTTACCAGTAAAAACATTGCATAACAAAAGAACAAACACAAATATAATACTTGTAAAAAAAAACAATCATTTCTTGTTTTGTTTTTTTTTTAAGAAAAACAGTTGATATCTTGTGAGCTGGTTAGAGGACCACAAGTTTTGTTCAAGATTTCTCCCTGACACCCCCAGACATCACATACATTTGTTCAGAACTTTCACCAGAACACCTACTTTAACTTAAAGCAGGATTGATTAGCCAAGACCAGACATTGGATGATAACTACAAACAATACTGGGCTTCTGTGAGGAAATGTTTGTAAATCATTGAAAAAACACATTAACATACATAAAATCACTACTTACTGTACTGTTATTTGCGTTTATTTAAATGTTAATGTTTTTTGAGCAAATAAACGCCCAATTAAACTGCTTTTTTTAATTGCAATTTTTCAAGTGACTTTTGCACGCAATACTGTGTACATACTGTATATTGTCTATTTAAATACATATTGTCGCTGTCCAATGAAAAACATGTATCTCTATTTTTTGCGGTTTTTACTTTTCTGCAACATTTGAGCTCAGCAGCTGTCCTTTACATCGTGTGAAAATTTCATGATGATTGGACCAATCGAAATGCTCCAAAATTGCTTAGAATAAAAACTTTTTCCATTAACTTACATTGAAAGTAAAGAATGTTTTTACCCTCTCCTGTAAAGTTACTATTTTGGAGATACATGTTTTTCGTCAGACAGCGACAATATGGTGTTTGTCTTTTTCCTGCATTCAGCCATTGCTAGGACTTTGTAAGTTTCATTTACAGGAAAATTGTAATAATTTGCTTTTTTTACAGTCTTATAACAAACTAGGCAACAGCTGCAAGCTAGTATTTTGAACAGCAAAATGAATAATAGCTGCGGGACAGTGAGGCCGAAGGATAAAAAATTAGATTCATCACTTCAGCGCTCTACTTTTTGACCTGGCAGATAGTAGCTTAGCCCCCAGACCTACATTGTTTCATGGAAAATTGATTTCCACATAACCTTTTCATTAAAGATGGCCGATTGGAATGAGCAGTTAACTTAGACTGGCTGCCATCAGGTACATCTCATTATAGCCTCTGCCTCGCGTTTCACTGCTGCTCCAAAATAAGCCTAGCGCTGGGCTAACTTCCACTCTCACCTCTGCCAATGCTTATCAATGGGAAAAAGCAGCAGCAGCTGCAGCCCACCAACAGGTTAGCTCCTAATAGGAGCACCCCTGACATGGTGCAGAAGTGTGCTTTAGAGGCTGGCCAAGACATGTAGTGAGGGAAGTGGTGGCGGCTCTGATAAGGTTAGCTCCAGGTTGAGACACTCGCGCTAGGAGTAAATCATTGCTTAATGAGACAAAATGCCTGTGCTCCAGGTTGTTTTTCAGGCTAAATATGGGTAGAGCCGCTCGCCCTGTGCAGTCATTTGTCTCCAGCACTTCTGCTCCCCACTCTCCCCTCGACACGACTCGGCACTAACCCGCTAGTTGTTGTTTTCACCTGAGTGACACGAAAAGCAGCAAAAACACATGGGGCACACACTTACCATGATTTTCTCCATCTAAGAGCCACTGGAATATTTTTAGAATTTATATAAGACCAATGCATTTGTGGTAAGCTTGAGTGCAGTTTTCTTCTGTACATTCTGCAGTGGTGGTTGAATATACAGCATGGTGATGGTAAACCAGACTGGCTAAATTATAACAGTGGTTTTGTAGTAGAAGTAGAAGAATGAAAATAAACAGCAGGGGAAAGTCTTGTTGTGCTCAGTACAACAGTGAATAAAAATATCATTCAAATGTTTTGTGAAGAGAACAATTACAGAACAGTCTTAAAATGGTTCAAATGGCAGTATTTTCTAAGTATTATAGCATACTACTACTGGTTCACGCTGCCATGGGAATGCGGGAGGTGTGGCCATGCAGAGCGGCCATGCATGGAGGCTCTTGGGAGGCACTGTGCTCATGTTAGGAGAGACATTTGTTGTAAAAAAGTTGTTGTTGTTCACTTAATAATGTGCATGTGTTGTTTGTGCTATTCTGTACTGGGCTGTGGGGTAGTTGGTGCTTTGCTAGGCCTTATTCACACATGCTACCTCCGCACAGTGTGAGCGATGTGGCAGCGTGAGCACTACAACTTGAACACACTGGTCCTTCATACATACAGCGTTTGTGCTGTGGAGCGGAGCAGCAAGAAAGTTATACAGACGTTCCTTTTTCCAGATGGATAAATGGTCAAAACAGCCACTCTGCTCAATAAAAATCTAATTTATGAAAGTGCACAATATATTTGTTTGTCATGGACAACATTCTGACTTGTGATTAGGAAAAAGTTTCCAGCCAACCATGAAATCTGTTTGCAACACAGAATTTTTAACTAGTATCTCATCATGAATTAAATAAAAAGAAATACTGTTTTAGGTTTTTACATGGTTTTCTGTTTAATTTTAATTGATTTTCATGGCTTATTTCAGTGCATGCAGCGCGCAGAAAAAATCGGCGCCAGGTCTCATCTCTAAACACCGCTCTGCTTTAGGACGGTGTCCGGGACGCTCTGCCGCTTCGCATGTGCAGCCTGTGTGAAAGTGGTGACCACTTAACATGGGTGCTGAAATGAAAAGTAAGACTTTCTGCATTACTCACGCCATGCAGAGGCCGAACATGTGAATCAGGCATAAGTGTCTACTGTCAGGTGAAAGTGTTTCACTAGTGCTACATGGTGGTTCTCCTTTGCTGGGTTTTCAGTAAAAGAGCATTCGCCTTTAAAGCACAAAGTTCCCGCATCTTATTCTACATCAACACCACCATATGAAGGGCAGGCACAGTCAAGCACCATTTACATATCCACAAACATCAAAACAAGGTATGTCATATTGAACAAGGTAAACATTAATGCATATATGCAAATATGTAAAGATTTAAATCTACGGCTTAAAATAAACTTTGTGAAACAAGGAATAAGTCTATTATATAAAGGGAAGGAAATGTTTGTAAATTGTAAATATTTGTGACAGTACTACCATCTTTCATGGTAATTCTGGTCAAAAATTGCTACAAAATACTGTGTCCTCCAAATCTTCTGAATGAGTTAAATCATAAAATTATAAGCACAGACTAGCATACAGAGTCAAGGTCTCTGAACCCATGTCTCGATTTTAATCAAACAAGTCCCCAATTCATTCTCTTATTCTCTATTCTGACCTTTCTGTTTAACACAGACAGGTGCAGCCCACAGGCTTTATTCAGGTCAACTGGCTTCGTGAGTGCTGAGTCTCTCTACCCCAAATGTGCCCATCAAAGTTAGAGAGAAAGTGAGAGAGAGGGAGGGAGAGAAAGAGAGAGAGAGAGAGAGAGAGAGAGAGAGAGAGAGAGAGAGAGAGAGAGAGAGGAGAAAGTCTTTCAGCCTCAAAGCGCTGCAGAAAGCAAGGAGGCGTTCCTGTCTTCCATTAAGAGTATTAGGCACCTGTCACCAACAAAATGCCCTTTAAAGCACCCTAAGAAGACTGGCAGCAGTGTTGAAATTGCTGCAGAAACACTATCTTTTTCTGCAGCACTTCAGCATGACACGACAGGGTATGTAGCTTGGATTAGTGGGGGTCCATCCCTCCATCTCCACCACCAGCATCAGCAGTACAGCCTCAGGAAAATCAGGGTAGGGGGTCCTTCTCTTAGAGTGAAACATTCAAAAACATTTTTTTGGATATATGAGCATGAAATGTGAAAGCTAACACCATCTGATTGAAAACATGCTGTCAAAGTTTAAAAAGAAAGTGCAGAAAGTGGAAAACAGAAAAAGGGCGAGAGATCAAGTAAATTTGCAATTTGTCAGGTTAGATAAGCTTTGCAGAATGTTGGCAAAAATCTGATTTAATCTAATGAGGAATTGCAACTCAGTTTTGGTCAACAGAAGTCAATTAAGGAAGAGTTTATTTTCTTAAGGTCAGTTTAGAGAGATTTTATTTTTAATAAACAACTTAGAGAAAGTTTATTTTTTTAGAGAGATTTTTTAATACTTTTTTATACAGATGTGAAAGATCACATTGTCAAGGTGTTTGGTTAGTTGGGTGTATTGAACCGTAGTGAAGTCTAAAAGATTTGCTGACAAGAATTTCTCTGTCATACTCAATATATCCATAGTTATATATTGACTTAAACTCTCTGGGGTCTGGGGTTTTGCATATCTTCTTAAATTCACATTTAAAGGCATATAACATCATACCCATATGTTTCATATCAACATGCCCAGTTATCTTTGTCGCTACTTATTTGTGCACAGTATTATCACAAAGATAGAGAAATGTATTATAGAAACACAGAGAAACACCAAATTTGATGATCAGGTGCATTCATGGACCCCAGAGAGTTAAGGCAAAAAAATAAAGTGCATTTTTTTGCCTCCAGCTATATTAGTACATCGTCGCTGTCCAAGGAAAAACCATCTATCTCCAGTTTTATCAATTTTTATTTTTCTACATCATATCAACACACCAGCTGTCCTTTATGTCATGAGAATATTTTATGATGAATGGACCAATAGAAATGCTCCAAATCACGTCAAATAAAATCTCTTTATATTAACTTACATTGAAAGGTAAGAGTTTTTGCCATCTCCTGTCAAAGTTGCTGTTCTGGAGATACTTGTTTTTCTTTGGACAGTGAAAATATTCAAGCTACTCACTAACATTTATGAGGGAAATTTTTAGATCAATTAGCATCTGGGATTATAGGGTGCTGCCCTACCTGTTACCACAAATAAAAAAGATGAGCCATAATCTTTGAAAAATGCATATCAGTAATTAATTCTGAGCCTATATTAACTTGGTTGGTTTTACCAGTCTGTTATATGTATTTTGAATATTCTCATTCTCATTTTGGAAAGCACTGACCGTGTTTTTGAACAAGCTGGTTCGTCTAATCTGGTGCTGTTTATCTCTAGATTGATGTGCTTGATCCTGGTAACATGTGCTGTCCAGCTGGTTTGTCATGTGTTTTTGTCATTAACAAAAAGTTCTATCTGCTTCTTCGTCTGTCATTCTAAATGTCTAATGTCCACAAAACAATATATTTCAATTGTATCAAAGATAAGACTGTTTTTTAGTACAAAACTGTGTGTTCTGACAAAAACCAGCACAACTGTATGTCACTTCTTGTAACATCCCCATTTCTCAAGAACTCTTAAGTTAAAGCATGATGAAACAGGAAACAGGTGGATGGTTGTCTAAGCTAATTGCCCCATGCATGTCTGGCCTCAGAAACGCTCCCAATGCTGCGCCTCACAGGCTTTAGTCTGAAAGCAACAGGGAAAAGCTGCTGGTCCTTCTCTTATCTGCCTCCTTCAGACACACTGACTTCTCACAAGCTCAACCTGAAATAGAAGCACGGCCATGAGAACCTGTTTGTCAATTGCCCAGAAAATAGGAAATGACAGGGCACGTCCATCCTGCATGCACAAATAGACCACTTCCCTCCCCCCCCTCCCTGCGCCCCAGTGTCGTCTAATATCATTATTACCTCTCAAATGCACTGTGCAAAACGCATCATTCCGCTCCAAAATGCCAAGAAATTTTTCACGGGGGAGACGCTGCTCCTGAATAGGATGATGGCGCTAACAACTTTCCAAAGCATTCAGCATTCTGTTGAGAAATATGGGGCATTTTTGCTTGGTGCTTTCTAACAGTATTGTGCATTTTCCCCTTTATCTCTTCTTAGAACCAGAAGCAGTATTGGTAGCGTACATCTAGTATGGCCAGCCTTTTTTAAAGCAGTTGGCTTATCACTGGCTCTGTCTCATTTTACTCAGTGTTGAGTCAAATGTCTGCAATGGGGAGGAAAAAAGAAATCTGCTGCTTTGAGTTGTGAGGTGTTGCCTAGCTATCATGTGCAATCATGTTGAGGCAGATATATTTGTCTGGAGAGCAGCAGGAGAGTGTGGGCTGACCGGGACAGATCTGGCCCCCTCCCTGGCCAGTGCTGCAGCGAGAGACTTACTGTGTGACATTAGACCCAAAGCGGGTGGGCCGGGGGTTTTGGGGGGTGGGAGGTGTTCGGGGACAGGAGCAAAACTCTCCCAGTAATTAATTGTGAGGGTTTTATTCCAGGGTTGTGGCAGCCGGTTGGTGTAGACCTTTTAGGCACAAGCATAGCTGTCATAGCGAGGCACTCATCCAGGCATGGCAAATATCACAGGGTCCTGAATCAACACAAGCAGCCGGGAAGAGAAACAGTTTGCGTTTAACCTTCCCCGTGCCTCAATTTCCTCAGGAGACAAAGGCCAGCGTGGCTGCGTTTACAGCTGGGATTCGAGACCAGCTTTCTGACCGCGTCATGAACCAGCCAGCGCAAACAGAATCATGAGAAATTGGAATTAATAATGTAGACTCTAATGTGTTTATTCAAGTCAGATTATCGTTTCAATAAAATATGAACAGCACAGAGTGCCATCAGGAATGTCCACAGATGGGCGTCAGCCACTGTGCAAACAATACAGAGCAGCTGAGAGGTCACCTCCCTATTACACCTCCTTAACACCTCAAGCTCACCGGTCTCCAGCCAGGACAATGGAACAAAGTCACACCTGGGAATAGCAGAAGATTCAGTTATTTATTGCATTCTGCGATAATGTATGCACAAACACTTATAACAAATGATCTTGAAGTGCAGACA
>JAILXH010224139.1:16327-46754 GCA_023558415.1 Piaractus mesopotamicus | reverse complement strand
TTACATTAAGAAAAGTGCAAACCACAAAGTTCTTTACAGGTTTCTTGAAAGGAACACAAGCCTATCTACTGTTTCAGGCTTGAGAGACGCCATTTGAAAGGTAAAGGCCTCAGCAGACTTCTTGCGGAGACGATGTTCACCTGGCTTTAGCGAACAATGTGACGTAATTGCGGAGAAAACGAACAACCGCAGAAGTCGCGCGGAGGCTTCGTCCGTGGACGAAAACAAAGTCTGTGATTGGTCTGTAAAAAAAAGAGGCGTGCCATTAACCAAAGATGGACAACTTTGAGGAGCTTCGGCTTAGGCAGACACACTAATATTTCACTGAAAAACGCTCATTTGTTAAATAAACAATGAATACCTCCTAACTGTAAGATGCTAAGTCTGTTATTCGGTAGTACTAACTAGTACTGAGCACCAAAACATACAGGTTATCTTATATTTAGGTTCACAAGAGGACGAGGCTGAAGTTGGCTTTCTATTCACCAGCTTCTTGTTTGAATTTCCTCGTTCCACCTTAAATGGTGGCAGTATTCTGAACTCAAACGTCGCCATAGTTAGGAACAGTGAAAGAATAGTTTTCCATCAGTCATGAAAATAATAAAATAGCGTCACGTGGACCATCCGCGACAGGCAACACGAAACCTCAGAAAGTATGCGAGTTTATAAGCTCGGGAAGGCGCTTTCGGCTTCACACAACCCTCGAGAATTTCGTGTCGCAAGAAGAGCGCAAAGGCCTTAACAGTGTTGCCAACTGCACTGAAAACTCGCTCATTTTCATCGCGTTGTTTCACTCATTGCTCCCATTCCACTAGGTGTTTGTGTCGTAAGAGCAGGAACAGAATCGGCGTACTGCTACATTTGGTTGCAATTGTCTTTCGACACAACTCACACTTTAAATGAATTTGTTCAACATCTGACTTTTCAAATCCGTTTAGTTCCACACCAACTGATGTTTCCACCTTTCTTTGGTACGAGCTCACTCCTCTGCAAAGCGCCTGTGAGAGGCGGAGTTTTTTTTACGATTCGTTTTTCGTACGTCTTGAAAAATTGACTATTAGAAAATAGTTTTTGTTGGTATTTTAATTAAAGTACAAACAATGTAAACATGTACAAACCCGACTGTCACATGTCTAACATCGTGTGAAAACGTTAATTCGAATTAACCGAATTAATCGTGAAAATCGTCCAGCATTAGTTTTGGTGTATACATCACAATTTATACTGTGTAGATTTTCAAATAATCTCATTTTTGGGTGTTTAAGTAAACCTGTTTTTGTAGGTTAACAGTGGCTTATTACACTGGAACATCCCTTCTTTTTTTTAGAGACATTTAAGAAGAGACATTTTTCACAACTTAAGTAACTGAAATAATTTTATTGTGCAAAACAGTAAATACAAAACTGAACAATAAATAGATAAACCTATGTGAATATTGCATTCTAACATTAGCCAAGCAGGCCTGACAAAAAAAAAAGAGTGCCAAATTTTGGTTCACATCTGAATTTTTACACATTATAAAAAAACAATAAAGTTTATAAGGTACAACATAACATCTTCTATTTGGGTACTGTTTTCAATTTAATACAAATCAAATTGAATTTACTAGTCACTGCTTTCTGTTTTAGTGAGTCCAAACTTTTTAGCTGTGTTACACATATGTGATAAGACCATTTACATATGAATTAAAACCACTGTCTTTCAGAGCACAGGCCGGAGACTGAAATACCAGAAACCCCTCACCTCTCGGTGACTCTAACCCCACCAGTAACCTCTCTGGGTGTAAAACACAGATCAGACACAAAGACAGTGGTTTGTGAGTCGCGTGAGCGACGTTCTCCTGCTGGTTCCAGCAGGCCGGGCAGTGCCAGGCCAGCACGCACAGGGTCCCATTCAGCACCTGGACCCACAGAGACCACCCCAGCTCCCAGAAATACTGCCAACTCCAGACCCAGGACATCGGGGAGTCACTCCAGAGCTTCTTCAGCAGCCTGTTCAAAAGCATCTCACGCTGCATCCACTGAGAGCTCCACAGAAACCCACTCCAAATCTGTATCCAGAAGAAGCTGTTCAGCTGCAGCTGTCCAACCACTTAGCAGTTTGGGTTTCACAGAGAAGCCATACAGGACCAAGAGAGAGAAGGAGAGAAGGACTGATAAAGAGAAGGAGAAAGACACAGGGACTGAGAGAGAAGGAGAAAAAGTTGTGGAAAGAGATAAAAACAAAGGCACAAGACTTGAAACAGAGAAAGGGAGACGGAAAGAGAGTAAGAAAGAGAAACAAGTAGAAAAAGAAAGGGAACATAAGAGAAAAAGTCTCTACCGAAAGAATCAGGCAGCAAGGATAATACAGACAGCATGGAGGAGGTATGTTTTATTTACAAATTTTATATATCAACCGTTTGTAAAGATTTAAAGGAATAGAGAAAAAAAATCTAATTTAATTCATTGTACTCATTTTTTTATTTCCACACACCCAAGTTCTGTCTGTTAGACTTAACTAGTCTATTATGTTTGCTGTTCAAAATTTGCTTTGTTAGTTTTGCACTGAAGCTACAAGGCGAATGTGGCTAACAAGTAAACAAACATATAGCCACCAATTTGCATTGTACAAACAGTTATTAGTTAATCTAAAAATAGAGTTATTTACGACACTATATAAAGTTGTTTGCAAAAGACATCTCCTGTCAAACTACATGTTTAGTTGATTTTCTAAGTGAAAATAAGTTAACTCATCCTCTTCGGGGGAACAAACTTAAATATGGCATCTTTCTGCACAGTTTAGTGCACAATTTCTGTTTATTGCCAAGTTTAACATATCGAAAATATAAAATATAAAATTACCGTAACTTTTGTACATGGCTATTTTTTTTTTCCCCCAATATGTTAAATTCAAGGCATAAACAGTAATTTGTGCATTAAAACCCAACAAAACATGTAATTTTTAAACTTTAGTGACGTACTATTATCTGTTAAATGGACAGAAGTATGCTGCATGGCTAAAAATAGTAGTTAACAGCCATGTTGAAGCCTGAATGTCTGTACTTTAGTTTTATGGTTAACAGTATGTCATACACAGGGTGGGGATAGCTACTGAAAAATTTGTAGTTAGCTACTTTGTAGCTACTTTCCCAAAATTTGTAGCTAGCTACGATTTAGCTACTTTTCCAGAAAACAAAAACCAACCAAAATAACTGTATAGAAACCAAACAATTTTGTGCAAAGAATTGTCAACTGTTGAAATAAAACTGCTTCAATTTAAACATTTCAGCAAGATGTACAGACATGACATTCAGAGTCTTTGTTAAACCTCAGCAACACTTTAGCCTCAAAATTCTCATCAGTGACCCTGGCTCTGTTTGGGGTGAGAATCAGGCCTGAATAATCTCTCCACTGCTCCAGAGCTGTTGCGGCTCCACAGGAGAACTAGATTTTTAGGTAAAATAACATAATCCTCCTGTGCTGTAAAATCGTAATAACACACAGTTCTAACACAGTTTTCACAATAAATGGTCTTAAACGCTGGTGTTAATGTATAACTGCTAAATCACCCTTTAATGCTGAACACTGACGCGCAGATTGCTGGTCACACAGCACAGATAACAAAAAGGCAAAGAGAGAGATTTAAGACGAACATGGATAATTTGGAGACGAATGGACTTATTTGAATTTATAAGCACTCAGCTGGTTTCCTGATACATTTAGTCTGCAACAACTCAGGAAGCTGAAGTTGCTTCTCATTCTCCTGCTTTGAATTCTCTTGTTCCACCTTAAATGGCGCAGCTGTACAATCTGGCGCCTCAGGCACCATTTAAGGTGAAACGGGGCAGTTTGAACGAGAAGCTGGAGAATGAGAAGTGACTTCAGCCTCGTAAAAAGTCACTGAGAGACATTTTACAGGAAACTCGCGGAGAACTTACATACTGAGACATACAGCCAAGATGGTAAAACAGACATAAAATGTTGTGGCTCCCAAGGTGGTTTCATTGTTGTTGAAAGGACAAGAAAATGGCTCTTCTTAACATTTCGGTTGCCGACTCCTGAGCACGTGCCAGTTTGCTCAAACTGTCCACGGCTCTGTCAGAATTGCACAGTCGCCACCAGCCCAGTGAACGACCGCGTTCTGTGGTTCACATTTTGCGCTGATTGCTTGAAGCCTGTAGCAAAATTGTAGCAAAAGTTTTCGCTATAGCTACAGAAAAATTTGTAGGCACTACAGCTATTAGCTACATTTCATAAAACTGTAGTGGCTACAGCTATTAGCTACAAAAATTTGTAGCTAACTACAAAAAGTAGCACGCTACTTAGCTACTCTCCCATCCCTGGTCATACAGTGCCAACAACAGCAAACACGTCTATTTGAGATTACATAACAGGTTTTGAGGCAAATGTGTGATGATTTAGGAATGCAGTTAGCACCATGCATCTACAGTAGCATACAGAGCCCAGTCCAGTGCAAAACTAAGGAAGCAAACTTTGGAGACCAAACATGTCTTGGCTGACTGACTACATTTAGAGTAAGGGGAACACTGTGAAAATGAAATTTTTCATGGAATATTCCTTCAACGTTAGACAGTAGGATCTGATCCAGAAAGAAATCTTACGTAAAGACAGAACTAAGACAGTATAGCTTAAACAAAGTATGAGTGTGGTTATGTGCCTGGTGCTGTGGATATACTCTTATAATGTGAGTGCCCATATGTTTCCCACGTGCCCTCTCTAACTGTGGTCTGGCACCCTGCCCACCTGCACAACAACACTTTGGAGGGGTTTTTAGCCAAGGAGGGGTCTGTCTGTGTATATGTGTATGTTTGGAGTATGGTTAAGAGTGGCTAAAAGTTTAAGCTATTAGGCTAAGCTGTGCTTACTGATGGCTTAACCAAAAGACGTCCTTAAAGTACCCCTTGAGCACACCAGAAACAAAAATAGGCCCCCACACTAACATTATTGATTAGAACAAACAGTTCATCACCAAATACATGTTAAACCATAAATCGAACAACAGCAGTGCTAAGGAGAACATAGTGGAGCTGATTATGCTAGTGGTAGCTTAGCATGGTTAAAATTTATCATTTTCGATTCTTTCTGTCACTCCAACACCAGCCACTCACTTAACTTCACTCTTGTTGGTGCCAGATGGGCTTGTTTGAGTATTTCTGAAACTGCTGATCTCCTGGGATTTTCATGCACAACAGTGTCTAGAGTTTACTTAGAACGGTGCAATAAGGCAAAAACATCCAATGAGCGGGAGAGACCACATTTTTTCCCCATTCTGATGGTTGACGTGAACAATACCTGAAGCAGTTAGTGAGTATCTTCATGATTATATGCACTGCACTGCTGCCAAACTATGGGTTGATTAGATAATTTCATGAATGAATAGGTGTTGTACAGGTGTTCCTAAAAAGTGCTAGGTGAGTGTAAGCATTTAATTATAAGTACATACAAGTATAAAACTAAGCTGCTATGTGGCACTCCATGAAAAGCTTTTTTTCACACTCAAGTGCTGAGAAAGCCTGTTTTCAAAGTGTGAACTTTGTTCTGTGGGAGTACATTGAATGAATAACAATTTACATAATCATTTTGTTGTTGTTATGAAAAGTTTTTATGTTGTAACGTAATGAAAAACAAAAACGTAATGAAAAACAAAAACAAAGAGACAAACAAGTGGGCAACAGACAATCAAAACAAAACAAGGGAAAGATAGTTTTTCATATGCATATTAAGCATAAGATGACATTTAAAAAGGATTTTATTGGTGAATCACCATTGGCGTTGTACAACCAAAAAATTTCCAAAAAAGTTGCGACACTGTGCAAAATGTAAATGAAAACACAATCATGTGCAAATCATTTAAACTCTATATTTATCTGAAAATAGTACAAAGACAACATATTAAATGTTGAGTTTCTGTTTACTATTTTTTGAAAAATATGCCCATTTCGCATGGTAGCAACACATTCCAAAAAAGTTGGGACAGGGCAACAAAAGACTAGTAGTTGTGTAATGCTAAAAAAAAAAAAAAACACCTGAAGGTTAATTGGCAACAGGTCAGTAACTCACTGGTTAGAAAAAGAGCATCCCAGAGAGACTGAGTCCTTCAGAAGGTAAGATGGGAAAGGGTTGACCACACTGTAAAAACCAGTGTGGGCAAAAAGTGCAACAATTAAAGAATATTGTTTCTAAACGTAAAATAGCAAAGAACGTGGGGACTTCATCATCTACAGTACATAATATAATTTAAAAGATTTGGACAATCTGGAGAAATCTCTGTATGCAAGGGACGAGGCTGAAAACCAGTGTTGGCTGGCCAAGATGTTTGGGCCCTCAGGTGGCACTGCATTAAAAACTAACATGATTCTGTAGTGGACATCACTTGCATGGACTCAGGAACACTTTTGAACACAGTTCATCACTGCATCCTTAAATGCAAGTTAAAACTCTACTACACAAATAAGAAATCATACATAAACAGGACCCAGAAACGCAGCTGAAATCGTATATCAAGTAAGAATTGGAAAACATTTCACTGTCTAAACTACAGCAGTTGGTCTCCTCAGTGTGGTTAAAAGAAGGTTTGATGCGACACAGTGGTAAACATGCCCCTGTCCCAACTTTTTTGGAACGTGTTGCTGTCATCAAATTCAAAGTGTGTATATATTTAAAAAAAAAAAAAAAAAAAAACAGTAAAAATTCTCAGTTTTAGCATTTGATATGTTGTCTTTGTACTATTTTTTAAATATAGGGTTTAAATGATTTGCGCATCATTGCGTTTTGTTTTCATTTACATTTTGCACAGCGTCACAACTTTGTTGGAAATGGGGTTGTAGCTTAGTCCAAGACTATGTCAAAACAAGAGCGCATAGCCCAGATTCAATCCACTGCGTTACTTGCTTTTCAGAATGACTACATTTGTATTTGTTGATGCGCTTGTGTGGGCAAAGTTTTCTTAAATTTGTCCCCCTATTCATTTTTTCAGGTCCTCTGTTCGGAGACGCCTGAGGGAAGTCCTGTGTGGTGGTGTAAAAAGGGCAGAGCCTGCAGAGGTCATTGCCATTGTGATTCAGATTTTATGGGACCAGGCAGTCCGTATTGATCTCACTGACCAGAAAACCATTTCTGCAGCGCAGTCGCCGCTTATCAAGGCTGCGGGGAAGAAAAGCTCAGTGCTACAAAATATCTATGGTGAGTCTGTGTATGTGGTCAGTATTACAGTATGTATGCTGAATCCCTACATCAGAATATCTATGAGTATTTATTTGTTTAGAGATAATATCAGTGGATGCGTTCTTTGATAGAAACAATACTAGCAAATAAGGACCACTTGTTCTTGCTCTGATAAAAAAGAATGTTCAGTAATTGATCATGCACTGAAAGTACTCTTGTCTCTCACCTCAGAATTTAAAGAGCTTCACATAAATCCATAATTTAATAGCCAATTCCTTGCTGTGAGGTCATGTCAGAATAATGTAGCCAATGGTCTATTGGGCACTTTGTAGCTGAATCAGTGAATCAGTGGTCACACAATGCTGATGACTTCGGTATGAGAATGATGACCTTAGTGAAAAGAGGGGACCAAAAGAAAAATTTGTGTTTTTTAAAATATCCTTTTTGAATATACAGTTCATTTCTGACAACAGTCTTTTTCAATATAGAAGTTATTTAAGAAAGGTTGCAACCAGTATTGTTTGCCAAAACATTTTTGGTCTATTTTCCTATGCCACAGGCAAATTCTTCTCCAATTCTTGAGAAATTACTACAAGTAATCTATATAGTTAAATCTTTTTTTAAAAATTGGATGTTTATGTGATAAATATTGCAAATATTACCAGACTACAGGCAAGCGATAATGACAAGGAATTTAGCATAGTGTTGTCAAACACTGAGCCACCCACAGTTAGCCAATGCCGGTTTTTTTAAATAATTGTCTGACCTGTCCCTGAGGCTATCTGACCTTTTTCTTATGTTACACATTGTCCTAGTGTGACCCTTTGTCCCTCCTCTGTTGTCCATGAGTGACTTGAGTTCTAGCTGTTTTTTTTTCTATGATCTATACCATTTCAAATGATTTAATTTAGGTCACCTGAATAAAGAAATTGAATAGTAATCTTTAGCATGGAAATATGTAAATTGCATACATACTGGACAACTATCTATAATCATAGACTATTCTTTCATATTATAAGTCAGATTATCAAGCTCTGCTAGTGCTTGATAATGTAGGGGAACTTGGGGGAAAATGCCCCCTTCAGAAACAGTGTCCATTTACTGTAATGCTAAAGCATACCTTTGTATGAGTTTAGCAGTACAGGGTGATGCTGCATAAACCTACACAGATAAGTGAAATAAACTGGAACAGCAGTCAATTTTCTTTATATAGCACAAAAAAGAACATCTTTAAAAATGGCATCTTGCCACACTATCGAGGCAAGATGGTCCCCCCACCTGATGAAAGAAGTCACCTTGGTGAATCTTGCATTCATTTGCATGAATGTTTAATTTATATGTCAAAATATTTGTAGCCTCTAATAATAATAATACTAATAACAGTTTAAACAAAGCAGTAGCATTTGCCTTTGAACTGGTGAGTGCAAATGATTATTAGACATGACAGAACAGATCAGGTGTGGATGTCATTCTCCTGAGCTACAAAATGTGCATACAAACTCATCTTCAGCAAGATAGCTGGAATGTTGCTTAATTCTAGCTAATGATTGCTACAGCTAGCGCTAGCATGCTACACCAATGCTAGCTTGTCAGTATCTTTATAATGAAAATCTAAGTAAATGATATTTGGGCATAATAAGTTAAAGGAGGCCTTTTGACCTGGGTCTAGGGGGTCTTCTAACCTAAAGGCCTAAATTTACACTTTCACTGCAAAAGGCCAAAGAGAAATCTGAATATATCAGCCAAAAAAATCTGAATATATCACGCAGTACTTTATGGAAAACATTTGAGTGGAAAAAACAGCAAGATGACACCCCAAAGCACACATACTTATCAATCAAAGAAGCTGCTGATGTTCTAAAAACGATGGATTGGCCACCTCAGAGTCTAGACCTTAGCATCATAGTAAGTGTGAAATACTTGGATTGTGAGAAGCACAAAATGTAATCAACTTCTAAGAATGAACTTTGGCGACATGGAAAACTATACTTGCAGATTTCTTTGAAAAACTGAAAGCAGGTCTCCTGAAAATGATGGAAGCTATAATATAATCTGAACAATTTGAATTTTTCTGAAAAAATGGAAAACTTGTACTTTAAAATGAAATAAGTGAAAGGGTGGTGTCTGACTTTCTACCGTATAATTGTACACTACTCATTTTGCGAAAGTAGGAGTATGTTGCCTAATAAAAATCCCTGTGTACTGTGCTAAAGAGCATGTTTAGGTTGATTTCTGAGACCAATCTTTAGACACTCCATAAATACAGTCCAGGTGTTGCATTTTGATGCAGCATTCCACCATCTTATAATCTCACACACTTTCATATCAGTAGATAAGGTGGAGTTTCGACCCAGTTAATGCAACTGACCTTCACAGACATGAACAGGTGATGATGGCTGAGCAAGGTAGAGACACACACACACTCTCTCTCTGCCCCTCTTCCCTGACAGTCGCTCCGCTTTGAAAAGTTCATCGCTGTCAGATGGAATGTCGAGCTGTCTTCTTGTGCACACACACCTTCCCTGTCTCTCTAACACTCAGTCAAATTGGAAACACACACATACACAAACACGGATATTCTTCTGTATTTGCATAGTGCCTCACAAGTGTGCCACATGTAAGTGCGTTTGCGTAAGAACTTTTTTTTTTTGGTCCCATATCTGGACTTTATTCTACACAGGTGGAGCCCAGGCCAAAAGGGGGTGCTCTCTCAGAACCGTGTCTGCTCTTAATACACACAGCCAGAGTCCACTACTGCTGGACCTGTCACTCAAGACCAACAAACAATGTGAGTGGAAATTTACATAAGTACATAAATACACAACAATATAACAGTCTCTGTTTTCAAACAACTGTGACGATGAGTTTTCTTCCTAAAGTAGTCTTTGCCAGTTCCACCCACAAGCTCGGTCTCCTTATTACATGATGCTACCAAGCTGGGAGGGTAAAGGCAAGCACACGCTTTCTCTGAGAAATGTGTATCGCCACCACATCTTCAAACTGGACATCATTGGATAGTGCATCACATTTTGAGGAGAATGCCAACAGCCAATGCTGTTATGTCAGCTAACAGACACCCATGTTGGCTAGCTAGCATAGCGCTGAGTGATGTGGAAGAAAGAAGGTTCTCTTGGACTCCTGGCCACAGATGGCTGTGGGATCTAAATCGTGATCTCTCCAATGTTGGGTGCTCACTACCAATTAGATTCCACACTAACCTATAGTGAGGTGTTCAGTGGGGATGGGTGTTATTTGATACAAGATTAAGTGACCCTTATTAGTCCCACAGTGGGGAAATTTCACTTCTGCATTTTACCCATTTGTGCAGTGAAACACCACGATAGCTCATCTGCTGCTGCACAGTTTGTGTCATTCTCTAGTCCTTCATCAGTGGTCACAGGACGCTGTTAGCTGGATATTTTTGGTTGGAGGCCTATTCTCAGTCTAGCAGTGATGCTGAGGTGTATATGAATTTGGGGTCACTATTTGGTGAACAACAGGTCACTGTTGCCCTTTTTACTTTGTGTTACAACTACTTATTAGTGATTTGTAAGATGGTTATGACCGAATTAATAACCTTTCATAAACTCAATGTGAACCATTCATGAACACTTCAAAAGGGTTTTATTATTGTTAAGTGGTACTGGATATCTGCATAGCCAAAACAGTTAAAATGCCCATTTTTGCTGTCCAGATGTCATTGTGGCTGATAATGAGGCTCTTTCTTTTCTCACAATCTTTAATTTTTTGAAACAGCTTCATTTTATGTTAATATGTTATGACTTACAGGCTTTCTGTGTATGATTGTTCTCCCCTCAGTGAGCGGTATGGAGTGTGTGCACTTGCTGGACTCTCTGAGCCAAGCCAAGCAGTTTTCCTATCACTTACGGCCTCAGAGTGCCAGCAGCCAAAGCAGTCACAACAGAACCAAGGAATGAAAGACCCTCCCCCATCGTACACACATCACACAGTGTACCCAATAACTGGACTACATACACTAAACGTATACACAAAACGACCAAGCAACCAATTACCACATTCCCCTACCACAAACTGAAACCAACAACTGACATACATGCAAACACTGAACCCACAAAATGATCCTGAAAATCATACATACCTGCTTATTTATATATCTGGGGCAGGAAACAGGTTCTTGGGCTGAATGTTAAAGGACAGACCTCAATGTTACGTCATGTTACCTAAACCCTTCACAAACTGCAAAAGCAGACATTTGAACAAGAATTGTGATGCACTTTTATTTAAAACTGTAATGAAAAATAGCCTTCAGTATTCCATGTTTCCAGCTACTGTCATAGAATGCATCAACTATTAATCATTAATATACAATTTTGGGCTTTGCGATTTTGTTATCACAGAAGGCTATGATATGCAACTAAGCCATCTAACCAGTCAGTGTTTTTTTTTTTTTTTTGTTGTTGTTTTTTTTTTTTAAACTGTGTGCTGTGAACATCCTGACCAAACACAATGTCAGTTCCACAATTCCACAAGGTATCCAACAAATCATTTCACTAATAATGCAGGCCAATCTTTAGCCATTTTACAGTATCGATTCACCACTGCATTTGTAATATAAAGTACTGTGCAAAAGTCAGAGCCCACCTTTCATTTAATTAATTTCAAAACAGCAGTTATTCATTTTTCAGGAGACATTTCTGATAATATGCATAGCGAATGGGAAGGTCATAGAAAAGTCATTTATAAAAAAAAATCAGGAACTCCCAAAACTCAAAAAGCGCCACAGTCACAGCCAAGTAAACAGTACTTGAAGCATTCATCTTCGAGGAAATCAAGCTCCACTCTTGCTTCAGATCTGAAAAAATCCACAAGAGTTTCTGTCCATCCTTCCACTGTGAGAAGACAACTCAACACTATGGGTCTGAAAGGATGTGTAGTTGTCAAGAAGCGGTTACTGAGAAAACGAAATAGATAAAAGAGGAAAATTTGCAAATCTAAACAAAGAAGCTGCTGGTGTTCTCAGAACACTGGACTGAACAGCCCAGAGTCCAGACCTCAACATCTTTTAATGTGTTTGGGTTTGGAAAAATATCCCTAAAGATATATTTGGAAAACTGAAAACAAGTCTCCCAAAAACAAATGGAAGCTATAATAAAGGCAAATGGTGGACACAATAAACACTGTTTTATAGATGTATGTATATAAAGTTGTTGAGGCTTCTGTTTAATTTTAAACATTTTAATTTTAAACATTTTGTGAAATGTTTTCTGTTTTTGTTCCCGACAATGAAAAATTAGTAACTTGTACATAGAAATTAAATAAGTGAAGGGTGGTCTCTGATTTCTGCACAATAAAATATTGCAAGGTGTATCACAATCACAGTATGGAGCAATGAACAAGTAAGCTATGCATCCAGTCATCCAGTTATTCAATGCCATTTTTAAATTGCATGTGCAAACAGGCATATGCTGATCACATTTTCAGTGCTACTCTTAACCAACTGTGACTAAGATGGAACACGGCCAACATCCAGATTTCTATGCCAAACCTCTGTTGCCACTGACGACCACATAGGTTAAAGGTTAAGCCCACAAACACAGCATATGCATGAGATAACCTTTCGTTCTGTCATCGTCAGGTTATACACCTGTCATAGAGGTGACATACTCCTGATATAACAAGACCACCTGCATGGAGGGCTCACTACACACCAAGACACTAAAAAATGACCTGCAGGCTATGCGCACAATTGGAAACAGGCGGAATATAATAACCACCAGTGGAAGTCACGCCAGTTCCTTACTCTACAATAGATGCTTTGCAAAACCTTTTTTTTTTTTTTTTTAATATTTGAAATTGCATGCAGCCTTGCTTGTATCTTGGCTCCATGTTCACTGAGAACAAAAAATGTCTCATATGTTTTATTTATATCTTTAATACTATTTACGCATATTGTTCACATTTTCATTCCGTGCCCTTATTTATTCTACATATGCTTCTTTTTTTGTTCATCGTCTTATTATTATTCGAGGACAGGTACTGCATTGTAAGAGCTTTTTGTAATGTTGGTTTTTCATATGTGCCATAATGGTGAATGATATACAAGGATAAGTATGGACTTTTAAAGGAATACTCCAGCGGGATTCAATCTAATCTCCGTAGGTTGCATCTGTATCATACTGTCAGTTACCACAGACAATCATTTTTACATGTTTTCCTGTACATAGTAAAGGGACTGAAGACCTGTTGACTCAAAACATAGTCAATCACTTCTAATATAAAAAACTGACATGAAAAAGAGGCCTAAAGACCCAAATAGAATACAGGACATTCAAAAATACAATCCATATGGTTGCCAGGAGTGGAACTGACTTGAGGGTACTTAATATACTTAATAGTATAATAATAAAAATAAATACATGAAAAACGTGACCCACATTTACAATAAAATGCTTTAGCTTTACCTGGACATTGACTTAAATTGTAAATGTGTTTTTATATCATTGTCTATGGTTATCAAACATTGCAGCATTTCTTTAAGAGCTTTTTATCCTGTTGGTTCTCCCAATACTGCCTTTTAAAAGAATACTCCAGCAGAATTCAACGGGATCTCTATATGTTGCTTCTCATATGGTCACAAGACAATAATTTTGACGTTTCCCTGTTCATAATAAATGGACTGAAATATTGACTCAACAATGTGCAAAAGTATTTGCCCATTCGCTTCTGTTATTAAAAAAACCTGACACGAAAAAGGCCTAAAGACCCAAACAGGATACAAGATATTCTGGAGAAACACTATCCATATGGTCGCATTTGATGGCTTGACAGCACATAATAATAATCATAATAAAAAATATGATAAACTTGAAATGCACATATAATGGAATGCTTCATATATAGAAAAAGAGAACTCAGAACTGCTAATAGAATGGATCACTCTAGAGCAGCTGCACATGAGCCTAAAATACCCAATGCCCAATGCTGCTAGAAGGTTATAAAGCCCCCCTGTGTTGGTCTGTGGAGCAGTGGAACTGCATTCTCTGAAGTGATGGAGCAACATTCATTACCTTTGAGATGAGTTGGAGTGATCCAGATCTAATCCTCCAACATCAGTGTTTGACCTCATGAATGCTCTTGTGGCTGAATGCAAACAAATCCTCACAGCAATGTACCAACTTCAGAGGCCGTTACTGCAGCAAAGGGAGATGGGCAGGTGTCTAAAAACTTTTGGACATGCATTGTGTATGTTGTAAATGTGTTTCGAGACACAGGTTTGCTGTTCTGTTTCTAAGTACAGGTAAATTATTATCTGTGGTAATTCAACATTGTGGCATTTCTTTAAGAGCTTATTATCAGGTTGATTTTCCAGATGTGTGTCATAAGGGTGCCTAATACACATGGATGTGTACAACCTTTTACGGTCTTTTTCTATTGTTCGTTTTTGACATACATGCCTTAGTGAAACAGTGAAAGATACCTCATACTGGACATAAAGAAAAGGAACCGCTGTTGGTGTTTGAGCTGGAAGCTTGTAGGCCTTCAGCAAAGCAGCCACCATGGATGATATGAAAGGCTCAGTCACTCACAACACTTCCACCAAACACACGCCGCTTCATCAACCTCCTAACCGTTTTGAGGTTTTCATCTGGTCATAAACATTTCTAGTTAGTCTACAGCAACGTCCTCAAAGCAACAATTTTTTTTTGTCATTGTATATTCTGAGGATCACTAAAAGGAAACCGCTGGGAAGGTTTGGTCGTCGAGCGGTTGCTAAGCGATCATTAGCACGTCGCTTGTGTATTACTATTTTAACCTGTATCAGTAAACACATTTTTTTGCTAATAAAGAAAAAAAGAAAGAAATCAGGAATGCTGTGTTGAAGTAATTATCACAATAGGTTTATTTTTTTCCCCATATTTAAAAAAACAAAAGTGAAAATCAGAAGTAGAATAAAGAGATGGGAGGAAAAACACAATCCCAGTGCTGCTTAGTAGATGTCCCTGGTGGCCATGTTGGCTCGGTGAGTGGACATGGTCACACTGTAGCAGTAGAGCAGGTCGGTCAGCCACTGCTCCCGAGTCTCACCGGCAGAGAAACGCTATGAAAAACACAGAACACAATTTGAGACACTGACTGAATTCAGTTCAGTTACTACAATTTTTGTGCAATGTTTGTAATGTATTTAAATTTGTTGTTTAAAGTGGGATGTTTTGGTGCAGTTAGCTCTGATTAAGGTTGATTTAGACTTCCATAAACATATTTGAAAAAAGATAGAGATGCAGAGAAGGGCTTTATAAGTAATCGCAACAAACAAAAGACGCAAACAAATCTCGACTACATATTTTGTGAGTCTACAGTGCAGTGCATGAAGCAAATGCTAATTGGTTGAGCAGGGAATTGGTGTTGGGGTTGCGTCCAAGATGCAAAACCATATGATAAAAACATTAATAAAACCTTATATTGCTAAAATGTAGAGATGTAACGATATGCAAATTGCACAATACATATTGATAACATACATTTTTGATGCAGGATTAGAAAAGAAACTTTCGTTTTGGTTGTTTTTTTGTTTTTTTGTTTTAAATTCCCAATGTTCCAAAAACAACACTGGTTGTTGAAGGGACAACTTCGATAATTATTTTGTTTCAAAAATAATACAACCAAAGTGCAAGATAAATATTTTGGTAAGCATGTATTTTTATGGCTCGTAATAATAAAAGCAAACAAAAAATGTGTAGACTATAAGGCTACATCTCTAAATGAGCTTTACAAGTTCAGTAACTTGCATTGTGAGAGATGGAATCTTCTAACATGGCTCAACTGCAGATTCCAGGATTCTCTACAACCAAGTAGTGGTGCAAATCGGTAGCTATACGGATTGAGCTATTCCTTTTGCCCGTTCAGAAGCAGCTGTTTAAATTCTGCGCTGAGAAGTAGCTGCTGTGTCTTGTGTGTTTTCCTCGAGGCTGAAGTTGGCTTCCTGTTTGCCAACTTGTTATTCAGATTTTCCGTTCCCCCTTAAATGGGCCATCAACAACATGTAACTTCTGCACGATTGAAAGTGGAATGGAAAATTAAAAAGCTGGCAAATAAGAAGCTAAATTTGGCTTCACGTTTTCTTCTCGCTCCAGACACATTTGGGTGATGTCACAAATGAGTTTGTATACTTAATGTATTAACTATTAAGGTATCTGATGCCTGTGTTGAGAAATGTCAGCACGCTGTCACTGTTTAAGCTACCACAAGTAATAAGCTCCCACAAGTTACACTTTCAATAAGCTCAATATAATACAAGTCCACTAATGTGAGAAATAGCAGATACATTTCAACTTCTAAAGCTAAGAGGTTACACAACAAGTACAACCAAACAGCTTCAGTAAACACATGCCTGTGTAACAGAGAAAAGTAGGTTACAGGTACAGGTGACAAAGTTGTACATGTTGTGGTGTACCTAGCACCGATTGCAGTAAGCACCTTTTCTCCAGTACATTAATTCCCTCCATTAATTGGTATTTTGATTTATGGTTATGCCCTGCATACCACAAAGACAAGAAAACAAGTAGTTACTATGTAATGTTTCCACAGTATTAGAGGACTTACTGTAAACATACCACTTAATATGGAATAAATTACTGTACTGGAGTAAAGGTACTTACTCTGTCTTGCTCTGTACTTCTCTACTGCATATGCATATATTTACCGAAGCAGTTTGTGGTACCACTATTTTGTAACTTATATATACCTTTAACTTTAGTTACTCTGTACTTACTTACTGAACCTGCAAAGTATGCACTAAGTATTTATTGTAAGTACGACATTCACCCTTTATCTACTACTGCCTAAAAGCACTTTTGGCCCGCTTCTATCTGCCCTTTCAATATGAAATTTTCAGGAAATAATAAGGGCAGCTGGTGGTTTCAAATGATGTAAAAATATTAATAATAATAATAATAATAATAATTTAAATTGGCAAATTTGGAGATGCAAGTGGTATACCTGAATAGGATCCCTATTTGCATTTAAGTGGAACTACTGAGCACATCAGCTATTTTTGTTTTAGTGTCCAAATCATAAAATGGAATTCTAGAGTGATTTTGGGACACTATAATCTACAACCCCATTTCCAAAATTTTTTTTTTGATTTTACGTTGTCTTGCTAAAATAAGCAAGGCCTTCCCTGAAAAAGACATCATCTGGATGGCAGCATATGTTGCCAAAATATGTATATATCGTTCAGCATTAATGGTGCCTTCACAGATGGCACCTATACCTTGTGCACTAATGCACCTCTATAGCATCATGAATACTAGCTTTTGAACTGTGCACTGATTACAAGTTGAGTGGCCTTTAGCCCAAAGGACACAGTGTCCATGATTTCCAAAAAGGCCAGCAAATACTTTTTTTTTGGCCTTGTCCCTTGCATACAGAGATTTCTCCAGATTCTCTAAATCTTTTAATGGTATTATGTACTGTAGATGATGAAATCTCCAAGTTCTTTGCTATTTTATGTTGAGAAACATCATTCTTTAATTGTTGCACTATTTGATTTTGCAGTCTTTCACAGAGTGATGAACCCCTCCTCATCTTTACTTCTGAAAGACTCAGCCTCTCTGAGATACTCTTTTTATACCCAATCATGTTACTGACCTGTTGCCAATTAACCACCAGGTGTTTTTTTTAGCATTACACAACTTTACCAGCCTTTTGTTGCTCCTGTACCAACTATTTTGGAACATGTTGTTGGCATAAAATTCGAAATGGGCATATATTTTTCAAAAAACAATAAAATTTGTCAGTTTCAGCATTTGATTTTTTGTCTTTGTACTATTTTCAATGAAATATACGGTTTAAATTATTTGCACATAATTGCAGAATTTTGTTTTTATTCACATTTTGCACAGCGTTCCAAATTCTTTGGAAATGGGGTTGTGCTACAATGCACTCATCATTTTTAGTGAACACGGTAGACCACATCATCAGCTGGGTGTGTACCAACGTACATTGCGAGTGTCTTGTCACTAAGCAACTGTCTGCTTGGCCGTTGGGACATTAAAAACTAAAATATTCAGAAGCTCTCAACTCTCAAAACACTGAAAACACTGTTTAAAAAATAAGACCAGCAGCTCTGTACAAATAAAAACAAACACCCTAATGCTGTTCATCATACAGCAAGAATACTGACTGCTGACTTATGCGCCAAAAATTTAATGTGCACCCTAGTCAAGTAAGTTGTATTTAATTATTTTATCCTTGCCCTGTGCACTTTTCAAAATGTCACACCAATGTGTACTATGTATAAGAAGCTAACTTCAGTCTTGCAGTTAATTGATACTGATGTAGGATGATGATGAGGAAAAGTCTATATTCATTTACTTGATTCATGCATTTTTATTACTATTTAGTAAACTGAATAGTTCTCCGCTCTGTAGCGCAGTACTGATGAGGGGGTAGGGATCCATTTCAGTCAAAATGAAGGTTTGTGCCAACAGCGACTGTATCACTAAGGTTACCAGGATTTTTCTGGAATTTGGTTACCTATTCAGAGAAAAAAGAATTCCATTCTTGGAAACAAAATATCCTGGATATAAGTGCATTTTTTTATGAAGTTTGAACTGTATCTTTTTATTCAGTCAAACCATTCATATACAAAGAACAGAACTGATTAGCTCAGATTACCCTCAACAGTCGCTGTTGGTGGCCGGTTTAGGCACTAGCACTTCAATGTGTTACCTGAAAAGATAAACATCTGTCTACCTAAGACTGCATCATGAGCACAGCTACCCATCTACCAAATTCAGTAAAAAATTGAGCCACTGATGAAATGTCCAGGAATTTTACAGGGCTGAGGTAGCAACCACACACTCCAAAATGGATCGAAACTAAACAGAACGTGTCCTCTTCCATTATGACAATGAATATTTAGCTTCTTCTATCCATTCTCTCTTTACTACAGTGCAACACAATACATTTTCCAGGGAAGTTAAACAAACTGCCGTTTCTAGGTTTCATTGGTTTCCATTCTGGTTTGGTAAATGTGACACTGCCCCCTATTTGGTTGCTATTTGGTAGCTAGGTCCAGGGGTTTAGCTAAAACTTCTAGAATGTCGTAGCCAGGTAAGACCCAGGGATTCTATTCGGATAGCACTAAGAAAAAAAATAATAATAATAACTTTACTGTATTAAAATGACAAAATGATGTGTTATTTCTTCTGTGTACATACCTAAATTAGTTTTTACTCAGGTGAAAGATGTCCACAGTTCTTGTACCAGAAGAACAAAAGAACAAAAACGAATTTGGTTCCTCCTTGTTTTAAAAATAGCAGCAACTTCGTTCAACCGGTTGCAAGGAAGTCTTAAAATGGTTGACAGCTTGTAAGTGTAAAGACATGCCATTAAGAAGTGGTTAAGTGAAGGAAGAAAATATGTATTTAATAGGTAGTTTTTAAATGTTTAAAGACACTGAGTATAATTATTATTAATTTTAAATAATTGTACTGACATATACAGTGATTCTGTATTATGGTGCCATGCCTGCTATGTCTTATCTGCTGCCTAATGTTGGATTTGTTTAGGTTAGGAACCACAATGTAAATAAGTCTTTAGACTTTTGTGTTATCCCTGACGTTTCTGTGTTATCCCTGTTATCCCTGTCCTGGTTTTAATATATGCATTGCCTCTTTTGAAGTGTGGTGAAAGCTGTTTAAAAATATGAAATGGTCTAATAAAAAAATCATTCAATAAATCAAAGTTAGCATGATAAGCGATTATAGCTGACTAATTTTTGACAGTTAATTGATCTTACCATTGAATAGCCTACTTCATAATGTAGCTCACAGGGCCACACTGCTGAAGGAATGCAGTGCACATTCACTCTCCTGTTTGCTAAGCTAGTTAGCCTATCACAGCAACATACGCTAAATATTAAATGCAGCGTCATCAGACTCTCATAGCTGACAGCTACCCTGATGGCAGATTTTCACCATAAAGCACAACTGATGCTTTATAAATAACTGGGGTGGCCAGAAAGGTGGCCATGCTTCATTATTTTATTCCTTCCACTCCTCGACTGTGCCTCTGGCTAGGTCTCACCGATCACACATGCTACCAGGGTGAAAGCTATTCCTCAGAACCATCTTTCAAACTGCCACTAATGGAACATTATTGCAGCATCAACGCACTTGGAGGAGAATGCTAAATGTCAGTTCTGTTGCATCAGCTAACAGATGCCCACTTTGGCTTGCACTGTGCTGACTGATGGAGGAGACTTAGGATCTCTTGAACAATGCTTCCTATTATACATTTACATTTATGGCATTTGGCAGATGTTCTTATCCAGAGTGACTTACAATTTGATCATTTTACTCAGGTAGGCGAACGTAGTGTTAGAAGTTTTGACCAAGGACTTTTATTGATATAGTGTAGGGTGCTTGCCCAGGCAGGGGATTGAACCCCAGTCTGCAGCGTAGAAGGCAAAGGTGTTAACTACTACACTATACCAAGCACTACATGTACATGTCAAAGTTACGTCCAAGCACACTGGATCATTTACATCTGTAAACATGCAGATGCAGAAGTATAAATCAGCCTTTAAGCGCACAGCTGTACTACCGTCAGGTCCTGTATGATGGTCTGCAGCAGGGCACTGTTGGCAGCCATGTGGTTGCGGAGCTGCGTGTGCTGTAGGAGCAGCGAGAGTATCTGAGCCAGCAGGGGGAGCTCCGACTCGGACAGCTCACACACACGCAGGGACTGCAGCACCAACCGCAGCAGCCGAGGCACCGTGCTCAGTGCAGCGAAACATGCTTCCCAAACTGCATCCCTGTGGAGCAGACCAGAACATTAAAAAAAACAAAACAAAAAAAAAAAACACATGTCAAAACAGCAGCTAGTTTTCAGGATGAGCATTGAATGGCCTTTTTGCTCAATGCACTTCGCCATTAAACATTGTGTGTACAAATTATTTAACATCATTTGGTAGCTTTGTCCGATTCCATTTCCCAGCCACAGACAGGGATCAGAAGGACTTTCTCTACTTTTAAAGTTGCAGGGCTAGAGTCAACTTAGCTGCTCTATGGTAATATCCAGTTACTTTAGCATGGCTGTTTTACTGCAGTGTTACTGAACCAAGCTAAGGTTTCAAAGCACCTTGCCATTTCTTTATCAAATTTGAGTTTGCTCCATACAGAACTGGGTGCCCCAGTCAAATGAAGTTTTGTTGATTTTCAAAGTAAAACAACCTCTATAGAGAACACACTTTTGCACATTTTAATGCTTTATTACTATTTATTTGCTGAATTTTACATATTGGGGGAAAAAATAAAACATAAAATGCAAATATGTTATGGCACATTTTATAATTTATATTTTATTTTTTCCAGTATGTTAAACTTCCAAAAAAAAAAACCAAATAAACAGAAATTGTGCACAAAAAATGCAGAAAAATATCAAAAAGTTTTTTTTTTGTTGTTTTTTTTTACTTTTTTACAAATTGACAACTCCAGTTACCTTTGAATTGTATTGAAGTTTCTTGATGAATGGACAATTAGAAAGAAAGAAATCTTTAATTACAATTTGAGATTGTTTTTTTTTTCTGCTGTATTGTCACCATTTTAGGTTTCAGCAGCAGTATTTAAATTTGTTCCCCGTAGAGGATGTTATTTATGTGTACTTAGAAAATCAAAAAATAATGTAATTTAACCAGAATTGTTACAAAATTTGCATAGAAGTGTACATAAAAATCTGATTCTATACAGAAAATTTATCATCATGAGGTGCATGGGTCTTAATCTTCCATATAGGCTAATTATTACATGAAAGGTCTGTGATTATTATGTGCATGAATAGACATGGGTGTGGACGAACCTCTTGCGGGCGCTTTGCTCAAGTTGCAGCAGCAGACTGAGCATGCTCAGGCAGCAGTCGGACAGGAAGTGGAGGAGTGTGTCGCTGGGCAGGAAGTTGAGGTCCAGCAGGCGCGGAACACACCTTAGAACTGCAGCACACACACAGTCTGGCACCACCACCAGCCCACACTGTAGATGAGCACACGGACAGTCAGTTAAAAGAGTCAAAACAGACACTGTGTGGACCACATTTTAGACATGCTTTGATGTCATTATCAACCAGTCATTCACAGTTTCACTCACAAGGTTCTTGGCTATGGCATTCTGTAGTATTTCAAAGCACTGTGTCCGCGAGCCCAAAGTTTCCAAGCAGTGACACACCTCCTGTAGAAAGACACAGTGAAGACATAATTAGCATTAATCATGAACTGTAAACTTTTTAGCTTGTAAGGACAAATACATTTTAGGCATGCACTTTTGTGCAATGCTGACTGGTGTACAGAAGTGTATTTGGCAGCTTCTATGATCCTCAAAGTTCCAGTGTAGATTTGGGGAAAAAATCAAATTTTTACCAATATTGCGACTGCAATTTAAATTTGGTTATTTTCTATGACTTAAGCCCCAGAACTTTGCTTTTGCCAAGAAGACCGCTACATCTATTCAGTTATTCTCAACAACATGACAAATACTGGGACCCAACTTTGTGGATATACAAATAATGATGCCTGGTTGAATATTTAAGCAATAGAACACTCAAGGGCGTGTGTTATCGTGAAATAACATCACGGCTGTGATGATCAACTGCACTCGCCTTCGTGATGACACATAACCTCGAGTATTCTATTGCTTTTATACAACAGTTAAATAAATAAAGTAAGAAATTAATAAACTGGGCCATGAACATGTCATTTAATATGACTTAATTTTAGCAATTCCTTCTGCCACATTACAGTTCCTTAACAAGCAGCTTGTTGCTACGTCACAGTAGCGAGCTACACTCACTCGCTGCACAGCCGGCTGTTCGTTCTCCAGCTCCTTACACTAAATTCCGAAACTGTCATCACCACTGAGCAAGCTTTTTTGATTTTATTGGAGCAGTTTTATGGCTCAGTCCGATTTGGTCAGACTCTGAAGATGAGACTACACGTTTAGCGAATGGTATTCGGTTCATGTCTGGCTAATTGCAGGTTGTTCAAGCTTGCTCAGTGGTGATGATAGTTTGGGAATTTAGTGTAGTCTCATCTTCAGAGTCTGACCAAATCGGCTGCAGGTCAAATGTAATCACAAAAATATCCATTTTCTGTTTGTGCGCAAAGTAATAAAAAAAAACAAAAAACTGTCAAATGGCTTGAGCGTCTCCTACAACTGTCAAACTCGTGGCTTAGCAACAGTGTCTTAGCGGAGTTTGCGAAAAACCCATGATGTTATGGCGAAATATCAGCACAGTTAGAACGCTCCTCAACCAATCAGCTTGCATGACCGGAACTAACTGTTGTATAATTACAAATAAACATGAATGATTTCATTGATTTTAAACACATTTTGAGGAACAATTTAAGGGACCAAATTCTCATTACTGTAACACAGTTAATCAAAGATAAATCTGCAATGTTTTTTTTCTTCTTTTCTTTTCATGATCTGTATACTTGTATTGTATAGGTATTGTAGAGCTACTTTTTAAAACATTGTCAATGTTAAAAAAAAAAAAGAAACTGGCATTTGAAATTTCTAAAATTAAAAACGTAAGACATTGAATAATGGATATACAGTGATATACAAATGTTGTATAGTAAGTACTCTTGGTTAAGTGACATGTTTTGTTGACTTCCTAAGTGAAAGCTCCTCCAGGAACAAACATAAATGACATTTTTGCACATTTTAATTGCAAAATTTTAATGTATTTGCTTAGTTTAACATATTTTGCATGACAGACCACATTCTGTTTTTTCTTTTTTCCCCAGTATGTTAAAAGGTAGCAAATAAATACAAAAATTGATAAACGGTTCAGCCCCAGTCCGATGGAAACAGATGTACTGAATGTAGACACATCTAGCACAGCACAGAAGCCTTTTGTTCTCTGAAGGCTTTTCTTTTGTCAGAGGTTTCTGTGCTGTGCTAGATGTGACGGGCTTAAAGGGTTACCTAGTCACTGATACCCGTTTGTGGTAATGGAAGTTGACGTTGGACAGATTAGCAACGGCCCATCGCTCTCTCAACTGATATTTTATGAGCACAAACAATAAATAAGTGTGTGTGTGTACGTGTGAAATCAAATAGTGCTAATAGCATTAGAGAGGATTGGATTAAACAGATGAAGGCAGATGCGAATGTCATTCAGAGCGGGTTATTATCAGACATTAATCAAACTAACCATGTTAACACACATTACACACACTTTAGATTAGATACGTCTGATTGGCAATAAAGGAGTGGACCCCCAGCACACACACACACACCTGCTATTTTAAAACCTAATTAGATCCTAATTACCCAGCTTAAAACCTGAAAAAAGCATAAAGCAACGATTTCTTTAAGTGTTCATTTACCCCATTAGACTCAGGGTGTCATCTCAAAATGTGTGAAAATTAAAAAACAAAGAGATAATATACATAAGTGTATGTATTTAGGTACGACAAAAGGAAATAAATTTAAATGCGTGAAAGAAAATATTCCAAATTTTCAGCACTGTGTATATATATATATATATATTCTTATATGCATATTCTGTCGAAAGTTCGGATACTAAGATTTCAATCAACAGCACATTTATTGTTTGGGAGCAGTTTATTTTATTATTACATTTGAATTCAATGAGAAACAGAGCACATTGAAAGAAAAAAGATCTTTTACATTTTTTGCAGCATTTTTGTAATTTCTTGACATTGAAAAGTCGTAAGTGCAGACCTAAACCTGTTGAGAATATAAATCGAATGTAATTCATTACGTAACTCTCTATTTAATTAACTAATGCAATATGTAATTGCGTTTAAACAGCATAGCAAATTAACAGTGATAACTCTAGACTTCGAAAAGTAAATCAACAAAATAAAACAGATGGTTCATTAAATGTTTAGCTTTCATATTTTTAAACTTTGAACAAGACAGAATCCAAAAAGCAGGAAGATGTGGTTACATAAAGTGATATCTAATTACTTGATGCAATCCAGTAGCCTAAGCTATAATTCCTATTAGCATTAGTCATAGCTTGTTAGCTAACAGTGATGATCTTATGTAATGTACGCAAGAGGAAGAAATGATTTATAGAGGTGTTTCATGCTTTTTTATATAACAAAACCATTTGGAAACACACTCGCTTTAGAAAAAAATCATATTATTGACATGCTAAACAAAGGCTCGATTCACTGGTGTGGCTGTAAACACGTCCTCATTGATTAAACCAAAAGTCTCAATGTTCACTGACCACTGTCTTGATTAACAACTAAACTCTACCAAGTTGCCGTTATTGCAATTATGATTATTTATTTTAGCTCACTGAAACAAGCAAAGAATTTTTTTTCTTTCAACTTTCAATCAATACCACATTAGTGTTTGTAAGTAGAAGAAGAGATGATTTATTTTGATTTCAATTTGATGAAGTTACTGTTGTGTGCGCAGTCTTGTTTGACAAAGAAATGGGGAAAAAAAAGACAAAAGTGCACAACTTAATCCGCTAACAGAGAATGTAAATTTATTATTTCTTTATTTATTAATTAATTACACACACCACTGTAAAAAAAGTGTTAAGTACTGTAAACTTACTGGTTAATACCCACTCATTGTTTTTTTAAAGGTTACAGGAATGTAAATAAACTATACATACACTGTATTTTAATACTTGCTGCTGCTAATTTACAGAAATAAATTGTACATTCACAAAAATAAATGATCACCTTTATTTCACATTTGCTTTTATTTTATTGGCTGTTGCTGTTATTATTACGGTAAAATACTGCATATCAGAATACCTAGTTGAAACTGCTGAGTTACAGTAAAAAGCTGTATTATTAAGAAATCAAACGACTGAAATTTTACAGATTTTTACCATCACTGATAAAATTTCTTTTACTGTTAATTAATAGTTTTATTTTCTGGCACACCTTTTTACCACTTTTTACAGGCTTTTTTCTCAAATTCATTAATTAAGTTATGTAATTACATTTAAACAGTATAGCAAGACAACAGTAATACCTTTAGACTTCCAAAGGTTAAACAAATTAAAACATATTTTAAAATGTACACTTAAAATCCATAATGCTTAGGTAACTTAATTTGTAACTATGTCCTTACATTTGAATATTATAGCTAAAGACTTGTAAGGCTCAAACTAAACAAATAAACAAGATCGGAACTGGCCAAGATTGAAAGCACTCCAACTGCAGAACTGGCAATCAGCCAATTTATTATTTTGATTTTGGTTGATCTGTGTTGCAATTTTATGATGTAAATAATGTGAATCAGGGAGGTGAAGTTGTTGGAATGCTGCTGCTAAATAATCATGCTAAATAGCCAGTCGCCTTTTACTTTTGATTTACCACTTTATTTGAATCACAAATTTACAGTTTGTCCCACTAAAATGTTGGAAATGTAGCTAATAGAAAGTACTAATGCTTTGAAGTGTTTTAGGTTGTGTTTAGGGTTCAAATAAAAAACTAAATATTTTACTGTTTTTATTTTTAACCAGATGACCAAAGATACACACATTGTAATGCATTATTTCATCTCCATAAAGAAAAGCTGTGGCTTCCTGAAAAGTTTATCTAAAGTTTTTCAAGAGAGGTGCTATGAGGCTATTTCTCAGAAACCGATAAAAAAAAAAAAAAAAAAACTCTAAATTAGTCTGCACTTGATATTGAATGTGTGTGTGTGTGTCTGTGTGTAGAATCACACGCTTTTCCTCATTAAGGCCCATTATTCTCCATCAGTCTCACCTGTTGGCATTAACTCCCCTCCCCCAGTCACCCCTCATTACCATATCCACGCTGATTCTAGCCGTACGTGCACGCTGATTGACTCGGACATAGAAATGAAAGTCTAGGTGTAATTGTACAGAAGAATTAGCAAGCTGTGTGTATATATGTGTGTGTGAGTGAGAGAGAGAGTTGGGGGGGTTGAGTCCCTAGCCTGAGGGCACGGTTTTGTTGGGTTTTAATTTCCGTGTAAAATGTCAGGCAGTGATGGTGTCCGCTGGCTGGCATTAGCATTTCGCTTTAGCCGCCGGCGCTCTGATAACCAGCCCTTATTGAAATATGGAGCCACCTACATCGGTGCGCCGCGATAAACCTTCCACCCACCTTGCAGAAACTAGCCCTCTCCAGAGGGAACTAAAACACTCGCGTGTGTGTGGAATACAAACGCAAGGTGGTCACAGAACGGCAATAATCACACGGTGTGTGTTTGGGGGGGAGACCATGGGTGGTTAAGGTAATTAACAGAAGTGAGAGGTCAACAAGCATGAGAGCTTTTTAAGGATATGGTTGAAAATATGATTGACAGAAATGAGGACTTGATTTGCTAACTGTTGAAATGAGGATTGAAAAACATTTCTGACAGAAGGAAAGACAAAGACTCCATCACCTCAGCCTAATGGTTTAGAAACATGATGTATTTTTTATTTTGTTTGGAGTGATCACAATTAATGCATTAAAAAAAAGTGTTTTGTTGATTTTCTAAATGAAAATAAGTCAACACATCCCCTGTAGGGAACAAACTTACATAAGGTATTTATTTCTGCTCATTTGAGTACATAGTTACTATTTTTTTGTTTAACACATTGGGGGAAAAAAGTGCTATGACTTTTGCACAGGCTACATGTTATTCTTTATTTTTCCCAATGTGTATCCAAATATATCCCAACTAAACAATAATTGTGTATAAAAATGATCAGAAATGTGTTCTCTGTTAAGGATGTGTGCTTATTTTCACTTTCATTTTAAGATAATCAACATGTAATTTGATCTTTAGGGTTTTCTGATAACAGTCAAATTGCAGACCGATAATTCTCCACAACAGGGAGCTATTAGCACTCAATTAGATTTTGTGTGCATCATTGAAAAGGAGAAAACCCACACCAGCACCACCTTAAGATGCTTGTATGTTTGTAGTTAGAAATTGCTCGTATATAAAATAGCACATAGAGCCTAGCAAAAAGGCCAACAGGCTCCTTCAATGATATTCAGTTTCAAGCTTTGAGTTAAATTATTTTCTGAATGATGGTAACGACTGTAAAACTGCAACATGTTACATCTGTCAAATAACAAGTATGTATACCTCTGTTAGCTCGGCATAACATTACAAATTCCATAAATGCAGCAGAAATGCACAAGAGTTGTGGCTACTTATAAAATGAAGGTTTCAGCACACTGCTATATAATGATGTGGGTGGTTGTGCCACGTTCATAATTACATGATTATTTTGTAAGCCAATTTTCCTGCTGTTTTCCTAAGAAGACCTGGAAAGCTTTCCACAGGATTTTGGACTTGGCTGCAGACTTGGCAGTCCACTTCTTTATTGACCTCGTTTTGGGCAAGGGGCACAGTCATGTTGAAAAGTAAACAGCTTTCCCAAACTCGTCCCCAGTGTTATTGTATGCTGTAGCATTAAAATTTCCTTCACTGGAACAAAGGGACCCAGCCCAAATCCTGGAGAACAGTGCCAGACCATTATCCCACCTCGCCCAAACTTTCCACAGTTGGCACTAAGCATTCGCGTAGCCAGTTTTTCTGGAATTCACCAGTCCAGAATCACACATTAGACTGCCACGGTGATTCAACACTCCAGTGAATGTGTTTCCACAGCAGGTGTGCTTTATACCACTCTACTTGACACTTTGTTTGGGTGCATAATGGCTTGTGTGCGGCTGCTTGGCCATGGACACCTAACACATGAAGCTCAGTTCTTGTGCTGACGTTGATTCCAAAAGCAGTTTGGAAATGTTGCAACTGAAAACACATGATTATGTGCTATGCACTTCAGGATTCCCATTCGGTGAGCTTTCGTGGCTACCATTTTTAGGCTGAGCTGTTGTGCTCCTAGATGACAAACTCCACAGCACTTACAGCTGTGTAGCACTAGCAGGGCAGAAATCTAACCAACTGACTTGAATTTGGCATCCTATGACAGCGCTATGTTGGAATTAAAGTCAGTGAGCTCCTCCGTGTATCTGGAGTCTATAGAGATTGCACCTGTTAGCAATCCACTAATTAAAAGGGTTTTCAGAGAGTCCTTTTTTGGAATTGGAATAATAACTGGTAGATTATTTGATTTCTTCTACAATCGAAAACCCTAATTTTTTTTCACTTCATCATTTTTCCCTTCTCGCCAAATGAAACAGTGTAGTCTTAATGGCAGCAGGGATGGGCTGGCCATCAGTGGGTGATCCAGTCTATCTGGTGGCTATGTCTAATTAGCAAGATGACTAACTAGGGGTGACTGACTAAAATATCAAGCTCATTCTATATTGAGTGACCAGAGTGTGTACACTAGGTGTAATATTTTGTTAAATGAAGAAGAGTGTATGTATGCAGCATGCTGAGCTGGCACTGAGGAGGAACAACTAATCCCGGCCTTGACTGACCAGTATGGAGTATCAGAGGGATTATGAGAGAGGGGCTGACTGAAAGGATGAAAAAATAAAGGGAGAGAGAGGGGGAGAGAAAGAGAGAAAGAGAGAGAGAGAGAGAGAGAGAGAGGGAGAGAGGGAGAGAGAGAGAGAGAGAGAGAACACAATGCTCACCTCAACCACGTCCCAGTGGTGTGTGAACTGCTCGAGTGGGGTGGTGAACACACTGAGGGGTGAGAGAGCCGAGGAGGCCAGCAGGCCTTCTTCATCTGCCTGTTGGAGCACTCTCAGACTTTCAGAGGAGAAACCTAAGAGAGAGAGATAAGTAGAGGCACAGGCCACATATGATGTTAAATTTCCAAAAATAAACAGTACTTGTGCATTAAAATGTGCAGAAGTGTGTTCTCTGTTGAGGATGCATTAACTTTTCACATTAATTTTCACTTGGGAAAAATCAACGAAACGTAATTTAACCAGGGCCAATTATATTTAAAATACTATTTAATTGGGCAGCAAGCATTTATTTGCTCAAATGTATATCAACATGTTTAGCCATTTCCAAACCTCTCCTCACAGTATCCTGGTATTATGTGTGGTTATCATGAAATACCTACTTTGGTTAATCAGTACTTCAGTTTGTTAAATCAAATGTGCTGGTGAAGAAATGTAACCAATCCCTGTGATGTCTGTCCAGGAGAAATCTGGAACCAAACTTATTCTTCCAACTTGCTCACAAGATTTTTTACTCAAGACATTTTGTTACCTTTTATGATGCATGTATATTAGGGGTGGATAAGAAGACAAAAATATTATATCACGATACTTAGTATATCATGATATTTAGTTTTCCTTATACTTCTGTTAAAATGTAATGGAC